>JAADVW010000220.1:0-47293 GCA_023335875.1 Elongisporangium prolatum | reverse complement strand
CAGGAAGACTATGGAGTCCGTGGTTGAAACGATGAGGATGCACTCCAAAGGATTGAGCTGTTTGTCGAGTTTCGGACCTTCAAGAGATGAATTCCCTGCAGAACGCGATCATGTTGGCCACACCTTCCTCCACAGCGGTGAACGCCATACCGCGGTCGTAGTCCGAGCACGTGATGAGGGAGCCCTTCAAAATCTTGCGATAGATGCCCGTGACGCATGCTACGCTTCAAGTGTTTGCTCGGCAGCATGCGGTTGACAGTGCGTTGTGGTCTCCATCAAGCGCTAGACTACTGGTTTCGGGTCTGGTGTATCTGCTCTTCCCAGCATTCTGGCAGTTTGCTTTTGGGATCGCTACAGCCATTAAATGAACGAGTGCTTGTATATAGTTGCTTCGCTCGCTGGTTCCTCGACTGAGACCATGGCGATTGTCCTGCGAGTGATCAAGCGAATGACAGTGGTCGAAAGCATGCAGCCGCTCGCGATCTGCTTACTCTTACGGATCTGGCAGCAGGATCCCCGCGTGTACCCGCGATTGGAGCCATTGTTGCAGCAAGAAACGTCAGCTGATGCAAATCTGGATCTGCTTATGGTTACGATGGCCACAATCGAGTCGATTTGTGTCAAAGATCCTGAGTGCGGCCTTGAGTACCTGAGCCGCATCCAGCAGTTCCTGGAAGAACCGTTGGTGTCCGTTGCCTCCGTGGCTGTCAATGCCATCAGTGCATTATGCGCTGCGGATTGCTTGGACTTCTACGCGGCGTTCAAGATTGTGTCACTGAAGCTGCGCAAGGGAAAGATTACTGTGGAGACCACGCACTGTTTCAAGAGCGCGTGTGTGCATTCTTCGCAATCGGAGGGACAGCAAGACGAAGATTTCGCCGCTGGTAACGAGAAGCACACAGCAAAGCTTCTTGCGCATACGGAGAAGACGATGATGTGCCAACACTTGTCCGCAAGCAGGCGATCGTCGCATTGAACACCTTTCCGATCCTCGCTCTAGGCTTGAGTTTGCCTGATCACTTAAATGACTCTGATTCTAGTGAAGACGATGACGATACGGAAAAGGTTCAATGGATCATGAATCGGCTGCACAAAGAAGCAGACAGTGACGTTCGAATGGACTGGAGCGACTTGCGACTCGTGTTGTAGACCACGAATGTGGCCGATTGAATCCATCTTCAGTATCGTCCACAGTTCAACCCACGTCATTTCCCAGTCTGCTACAAGAGATTTGGAGAAACACTTGCCTGGTCGCCGTGATGTGATGACGTTGTGCGTAACAAATACCCAGGCAGATGATCTAACTGGCCTGCTATTTGCCTATGAACACAGCGAAGACACATCTATCACGGGAACAATGCGTAAAGACAAACGAATCAAACTTGCTACGCAGAGAGTAGAAACTGTGGCGGAAAAATTGGCACGAATCATTGGCCAGCACAAGACTCCACGGGGAAATTCCCAAGAGCCGACAGAATCGTCGTTCTTGCGAATGGTTGGCCTACTGGAAGGATGGCAATCGTTCATGCTTAAGTATGTGCAGGCGATTGATGCACTTGCAGCTCTCAAAGCCCCGTCCCGAGACGACGGCAATGCGCCCATCGTGGAAGAATCTGTCATCGAATTGATCCGAAGCCAAATTGACATGCTTAACGTTCAGAGTAACACTGACACGGCGACCTTAACAGCTGCTGGTGCATTTGTGCACCACATCCAAGTAGCGGAGCTGCTGGGGACATCAAGTGAACTGCACACGATATACAATTCGGCTATTGAACAATGGATTAGTCGGTTGGCTCATGCGATTGAGGAAATCGAAGTATTCCCTGGAAAGGAAGCACATTTGCCCATTGTTAGCATCATTGGGGCACTTCGTCAAGCCGTTGGAATACTTCCCATTGAATCCGGAGACTTGACTGTATCGCATTGTATCACTCTTGACTCCTCTCACGCAAGCTCACTACGCTCCTCTGCTTCAAGCAGCTGCTCTGGTCTGTATTGGTCAGATTGGTGGCTTGTATGGTCACTCAAGCCAGAGTGTGAAGACTATCACAGAGACGTTAACGAGTGTTTTGTTCCGTGTGACTGGAACCTCAAGTGACGTGTCCGATGATAAAATATTTGCATTGAGTTCAATGGAATTGGTCAAGGTCGATTGGAGATGCCCGAAACAGGCTCCGTGGGTTGGTGATAGCATTGTCGTGGCATGGGCATCACTAGTAGCATTAGCTCAACTATCGCAAGCATTTTTTCGTGTTTGACGTTCGGTTTGGTTATTGCAAGTGCAAGACTTGCTTCAGCATCTGTGGTGCCAAGTTGAATTCGACTATAATTGGAGTATTGTGGGCGTAGCTCTTGCTCCGATTCTAGTGGAATGCGTGGCTTTTAACCTCAGTTCCTCAACAGTGGCTGATGCGTTTATCAAGAAATCATTGCAGTATGTGGATGAGATTACGGCCAGTCGACAAAGCAGCAAGAATTCCGCATTTCTACTCATGGCATCTTCATATCTGCATTGCCAAGTTCGCGACAAACAAGATTATACACCAACATTCCTTCAGTGTATGAGAAATACGCTGACTCTTGCCAGTGAGCAAACGTGTCTTCCGTCGCGTATGCTCGTGCTCGCATCAATTGCCAACCTCTTCCATCACTCGTTTGGCGTGGTTGTACTGAGTCACAACCACAGTCCCTTTCCGCAATCGGTGGCTTTCAGCTATGATCTTGAAACTGTTGACGAATTGCTTGGAATCGTGCGAGAAGAGCTTGATACAGCACTGAATTCGTTTCCATTGACGATCTGGGGAGCGATTGCTGATCAACGTGAGCTGTTCTACGTGGCAGTCAAGAAGAAAGCCTTTGACGTGGAGGTTTCGTCGCTTCCGACGACGAGCTTACTGCAAAAAGCGTTCGTGCTCTTGCTACAGCAGCAAACCGATCTGGTCGCTGCTCAATCGCTGCTCCAATGCCTCGCGGCAGTAAAGAAACCTCTTCCGCATCTGGACTATGCGTCCCTAATGCGTCGGCTCTTGAGGCAATCTGTCGGCTGTGACGAGTTGATGATAGCGTGCATTCGGTTTGCTGGAGCTCAACCGGCATGTCATGATATGATCATCAACAATTTGCTGACGGCGAATCAGTATTGGGTCTTCCCACCAAATATTCAGCAAGCACTCATGCAAATTATGGGCCAAGTAGCCGCACGGATGTCGCCTGATGCGCTGAAACAAGTGATTGAGATCACATTCAATTGGCTCGTGGACGCCTGGCATGAATCGTCTCGCCCTTCAACTGCGCTCCTCTTTTCCACGTGGATGGATGGAGTTCTTCAACTGTTGCGGTCTGATAGCAAATGCTCGCTTGATGGAGACGCATTGATCGCATTGAAGTCAGTGCTAGTGACGTATATTCTTCCGCGTCTGCCCTTCACTCCCGATAACGAGTCAAGCTATTCGTTACTGCAACAGTTTGCTGACGTACTAGTTTGGGTCGGACGTTCCGACCCAATCAAGGATGTGTACCTTCCCGAGAGTGCGTTCTTGACAGGATCGACTGAGTCATGGTGCTGGTGTTCTGGTGTATTACTCGAGCGAGTGTTGCGAAGCCGAGCTGTGTTCCCAGTCGAGCAGCATGGCGCTATCGTGTGCAAGTGGTTGCTTCAACAACAATTCGAGAAATGGGAAGCTCTGAGCAGTCAAGTGCGAGACTCTTTGATGTGGAACCTTGCCTCGGTCATTGAGTCTGTGGCAAATCCAAGCGAAAACGTGTCCTGGTTGCTGGAGGTTCTCGATGGCTTTGATCGTTCGCGAACAAGCGCTGAGATGTTCCCGGGAGCCGATGTGAAGTGTCAGATTCTGTTCTGGTTCGTTGTGGCTGTTCTGGCGTCAGGACAGCATCTATTGAGCCCAGAGCAGTATCTGATCGTAGCCGATAGCGATCCGCACGAGCTTATTCAGCGTTTAGTCCCAATGGGCTTGACTTTAGAGCTGGCCTATGGAAGAAAGGTTCAGACAATCGTGGAGCGTTTGTGGAGTATCCTGCTGCAGCTAGAAAGTCACCCTTTCCAACAAGACGATGCGTACCGGCGCTGTCTTCGCCTCGTAGCTCGGATGATGCAGACGGTGGACATTCAAGCGTTCTCGCGTATTCAACTAGATACAACAAAGTATTGGTGCGAGAGCAAACTAGCACGTTAATACTACCAACTGGGGATTGCTAACATGACAGTCTTGTGACATGGCGAGAGCTGTCTTTCATGAATCAAACTGTGAAGTCTGATCAAGTGATCATGAGTGTGGAGCTGATAGGGACGCTGACATTGTATGAATAGCGAAGTAGTAGAAGATTTGCCCCAGCCGTTGTTTGGGAAAGCTGAACTCTCCACAACGATAGAAGAAGGATCTCGTGGTCATCGTGAGTCTCAAGATGTCGATTGTCGTGGCAGGGCCTGCATATCTCCAGACTCCAGCCTTTAGCGACGACAGCAACAAGGCTGGGAGTACGAGACCATCATGCGTTTTCTCTTAAGCTATCACAGACCCGTCGCTGTATTCCTGAAACAGCAGACGATACCTTTTGCTGCAGAGGTCCAATTGGATCCAATCAGCAATTCCTACTGCCGTGAGCATCATCAGATGGTGAGCATCTTGCAATGATTTTGCTCACATATTCACAAGATCCTCGTCTTCAGAATCGCAGTAGATCTCTATCAAAGCCATTCAGTAGTCCGATTTCCATTGAAGGTGCGCATTGACGAGGCGGCTGCTAGAGACCTGATGGCATAAAGGGCAGCCAGGCATAATCAAAGCTGTGTGTAGATCAAATCGCCACTGAGCCACTCGCAAGCGATCTGCTGGAAAGCATAAACTAGTGCATGAAGCCAGCATAAACATTACATTCAAGTTTGCGTTTGACGTCATTCTCAAATCCGCCAGCTTCCATCCAAGCTTCGTCAAGCATGAACACTCGAGCGCTGATTGGATTTGTCGCGACTGTGTTTGCGTTCCACTCAGTGGCTGCCTCCTCGTCCGAGTCTGGCCCAGTAAGTCTTGCTGTGGTGGGGCCCATTGTCAGCTGCTCCAGCCTCACTTCGCTCGACATCACATCTATTGGAGGTAACGACAGCTACATCGAGTCGGCCACGGAAGAAGTCAGTAGCGGCATCTCCTACTGCTCCGTTGAAGGCATTCTCAACACCAACGTGACCTTCCAGACGCTGCTGCCCTTGTCGACCTGGACCCAGCGCTACATGCAGATCGGCTGCGGCGGTCTCTGCGGCACGCTGAGTCTGGATGTTGGGGTGGCTGACGGCTCGGAGCAAGTCTCGAACGGCAACTTTGCCCTCGCTAACACCGACATGGCCGGAGGAAGCAGCGGCGAGTTCGGGTTGGTGCGCGATCGCCGTGTCAACTTTGCGTACCGTGCTGTCCACTGGACGGCAGAGACCTCCAAGCTGCTGATCTCGACGTTCTACGGACAGGACCCGGCGTTCTCCTACTTCAACGGCTGCTCCGATGGCGGTCGCGAGGCCAAGATGGAGGCGATCCGCTACCCAGACGACTTCGACGGAATCATCGCGGGCGCTCCGGCCATGCTGTTCCAGTTTCAGAACACGATTCACCATGCGTGGCTCTCGCTTAGCAACACGAACGCGGATGCCGAGCGCGTTGTGATCGCTGATCGTCTCCCATGACGCAGTCATGAACGCGTGTGACGAGCTGGACGGTCTGGCTGACGGGCTGCTGTCAGACCCTCGTCTCTGTGACTTCAACGTCTCCAGCATCCAGTGCGCATCAGACGCCAGCAACTCCTCGTGCCTGACGAGTGCTGAAGTGACAGCCATCTCCAAGTTCTACGCCGGCCCCATTAACGCATCAACGGGTGAGCACTTGACGGTCGGAGAGGAGCAGTTCGGCTCGGAGCTGGCCTGGTCCGGTGTCTTCGTGGGCGACTCGTATACGTCTCCGATCACGAGTACCGACAAGGCGCTGGCCACGCTGAAATACCTGGCGTTCGAGAATCCTCCGCCATCGAACTACACATTGGCCGATTTGGACTTCAGTGATGCCACCATCGACTTGTTGAGACCTCGTCATCCTTTATTTGACGCTGTGAGTCCCAATCTGACTGCGTTCAAGGCCGCTGGTCACAAGCTCATCCTGTGGCACGGCTGGGCAGACCCTCACATCTCGACCCGCACCACTATCGCATACCACGAGGCTCTGCAGAGCTATATGGGTGAGGACCAAGTGGCGGAGTTTGAACGGCTCTACCTGCTTCCAGGCGTATACCATTGCGGCAAAGGCTACGGACTACACGAGCTCGATCTCGTGACCCCGATGCTCAAGTGGGTGGAGGCTGGCAAGGCCCCCAACGCCATCATCACCAGCGACACCTCGCTCTCTGCGAGCACCGGCGCCAGCGCCTTTGGCCAGTGGATCTCAACATCGGGCTCTAGCTCCACCCGCCGTCTTTCGAGCACCAGTGGTAGCGGTGTTGTCTCCCGCACACGGCCAGTGTTTCCGTACCCGTACGTGGCCAAGTAATCCGTCTCTGGCGATGAGAACGACGCGGCAAATTGGGAGCAGGGCGATGCGCTGTACACCAACAAGACACACACGTGGGCTGGCCAGAGCTTCTTCGAGCCGTACACGCCAATCGAAGGCTGAGCCGATAGAACAGCATAATGTTGGACGCAGCGCATTTCAAACAAGTCTATTCGTTTCCATGACCGAAAACAATCTGCTCTTCTACGCTGCACTCGTGTTGTAAGACTCCACCTCTCAATGAGATCGAGTAATTTGTACTGCAGTCTCTGGACTCGATACATCGAAGAGCTAATAAAGACGGCATATCTCTTAACCCTTGTCTATATCGATAGCTTCTTCCACCGCGAGTTGAAACATTCGCGATAGGAACCTAAGCAAGTCTGGTAAATTGGTTCATTTCTCAGGCAATCTTGAGCTTCAGAGCACCTTGAGCTATCAAGAGAAGTTGGTATTCGATATTAAAGTATTCCCGCATTCCAAAAATACCACCGAAGTACACAAAGAAACATGAGTAACATCACTTGGTCAAGGTAAAACAAAACTCAAATCTTGATCCATTGGGGTTCCAATCAGCAGCGCTTGCTTGGTCCCCTGGGTCAACAGTTCTTCAAGAGTGACAAAGTATATTCATTCATGACGTCATGACTCTTCAAAGTCCTTCCATGCTCCAGATCGTTCCCACAAAGAGTGATCAAATTATCGGCGAAACACGGAATGGACTCCAAGGATTTCCGTCACACGAAATAAGACACTGTACCCAATCAACTATGTAAATGCATTGCGCCGATCATTCATCATCACAACGTCGTATATCACCACCACTGGTGCTTCCTCCATGTTTTTCTGATGCTTGCAATTCACATAGAGTCCATGAAAGATATCGTTTCCATCTCCATAGGTGAAGATAAGGCGCTTATGCATCCTTCATGTAGCTATCCATCTCGTTATCCAGTTCGTCAACAGACTTGGAAGGAGCGTTGTTGTTTTCGCGTCTACATCAAAAAGATCAGTCAATGCTTGTCACTGATAGGTGCAGTCAAGCAACAGTTACCCTTCGCGGCCACGACCACGACCACGGCCTCGGGCATTACGGCCACCGCGTTGTTGTGTCCGTTCCTTGGAGTCGCTATCGCCATTGCTGCACACAACAACAAACTAATAAGCATCTTTTATGAAGCAAAGCACATTGGCAAGCCTTGATGCCCAAACTCTTACCCAAGAGAGACCTTGAACTTGACGTCCTTGTCTTCGCGAGTCGCCAGAGCCGTACCAAAAAGACCCTTGCGGACATTCTCATCCAGGCTAATCTGCATGGCCTGGCCATCCAGCGTACGTCCTTTGCATCATGATGAGTGTACTGCTGTCTGAATTAAAAACAACCTGAAATCTCACATACCATCGTATTGGGCGATGGCTTTTTCAGCATCCGAGCGACGCGCAAACCAGACACGAGCGATGCCTCGAGAGCGACCCGAACGGTCGTACACGATCTCGGCCTTCTTGACTTCGCCAACGGTAGCGAAGAGTTCCCGCACATCGTCCTCCAGGATATCGAACTTCAGGTTCTTGACCAGAATCTTCGTGCCAGACTGAGCCGCAGACTCCTTCGTGTTGCCACCGAGTCGGGAGAGAATGGAAGCGCCTGTGATGAGGGAACAAGGAGCAATCGGTCTTCAGTACACTTGACTCCATGTCTCACTGTTATAATGCCATGCACACACCCTTCTTTCCGCCCTTCTTGTTGTTCACGACCACGGCGCGACGCTTGCCAGCAGCCGTCTTGGGGGCTTCGTCGTCTTCAACGTCCATGTCGTCATCGTCGTCGCGCTGTTGGAGACAGAAATGATTGGCCACATCGTTAAACTCCTGTGCTTCCGGTTGCAGCAATGCGCGCGAAGCAGAGCTTGCAGTAGGAACTGCAGGCACACGGATTCTGGGCTCGTGTGGCTCCAGCAGAGATCTGCGGCCCGCTCCTCTCAGCTGAGACTGAACACAGAGCTAGAGGCATTCGTCTGCTCGCTTTTCCACGGCTGCACGCTTTGCTTGAAATCGGCAAGGGAGATCAACCACTTACGGATCGGCTGTACGGCTGTGCGTTTCCGCGACGGTTGCGGCGGTTGTTGCGGACGGGCCCAGCAGCGCCACGGTCAGCAGCGCCACGGGCATTCTTGTTATCACGACCACCCTTGGCCGGGCGCGCGTCCTTGTTCGTCGGCTTCTTCTTGCGGCTGTCGATCAGGTCATCGAGGCTCATGTCAAGCGACGCGAGGATGGAGGACGCCATTGTGCTGTGTTTTGGAGGGGATGTCGGGGAAGATAGGGGGAACTGGCCACACATTCGATAGAGGTGACAAAGAGGAGCATAGCCAAGCAGTCAGCATCTTCGTCCGAGGCCTGTGGGTAGAGAGACAGCGAGGGGAAGTCATCTCACCTTAGTGGGGGCAGGAGCTCTGGGAGGGGGCTCCGAATCGACTCTTAGCGCACTGCTCCTTTTTGTGCCGCACAGGTAAGCTCAATTCATTCTTGAATTGGGTTCACAACGGCATGGATACCGGTATACCGGTGTATATCCTGTTTCCGTTCCACCGCCGCTGGAAGGGGAAGCAAAAAAAGACCGAAACGATCAGGAGCATGAAGATGGCGACGCTTGCAGGGCTCTTGCTGTGCGGCGTGATGGGCGCTGAGCGCTCCTTGGCGGCCACGGTGTCCACACCCAAGTACCCGCACGTGCCGCTGGTCATGTGGTCCGAGCGACCGTGAGTGCAGAGCTTCTGGTTGGAGCAACCGCTGTGACTAGGATCTTTAATGCTCATACGCGCCTCTCCCCCGTTGTTTAGGCTCTTCCACGACAACAACGCGTACTACAGTGCAGTGCTGGATGGAGAGGACGTCACGGCCACCTTCCGCAATGCGCTCTCGCGTGACATGGTCAATGACTATTGGGTTCGTGGGTTTCTTGTCATGACTTGAGAAGGCGTTTGCTCATCTGTTTGTTGGACGTTTCAGAAAATCCTGAGCCGCCGAGAGATCGCGTTCCCGAATGCGGATGTGCTTTGCGTGTTTCTCCGTGATAGCCTTCGCTCCCACGAGCTCTCGCAGTTGGCGCAGCAGGACAAGCCGTCATACGTGCAGAACGCGATTGCCGATGCCAAATCGTCGGTTGTCATCCCGCACACCACGCGTCCGTACTCACTCAGCTCTGCTCTCAAGTCGCTGGATATGCAGTCGGTTGCGATTGAGAACCTGGGGGTGCGTAGTTAAGTGAGCGTCTGCAGTGACAAGTGGTGGGTGATACTGATGCTTCAATGTGTCTTCAGGACTTCATCCGCTCTGACGACGGCGCCATTCTCACTGATGGAAAGCCCGATATCCTGGTAGTGCGCATTTCGGCTGACCATTCGTTGGCGGAAACGGATCGCTTGATCGAGGCCGCTTCCATTGCGCTGCTCTCAGCCACGAGCCATTCAGTGGATTTCGCACTTACGGGCGACGAAGCAGAGGCCAGCAACATCTTGCACGACTTCGGAACGCGTCGTGTGCTCACGAGCGATGCTGCCGAGTCCACGACGACCACGCTGGTGTGCGAGACGGGCTACCTGATTGGCTACTCGGGCGGCAAGGCGTTCTGCTTCTCGCACTACGTGCACATGACGCCGCAGATCCTGATCGCGCTTTTCTTTGGCTTTTTCTTTATATTCCTGGCGTACGTTGGCTTGAGCGTGCTCAATGCCATCCAGACGCCACTGCGATACCCGCTTCAGGGACCTCCACGTGGCAAGGAGTTTTAAGCTGGTCATAGTGCAGCGATGACGAGCGTAGCTATATGATGCAGCTAGGTCCGATTCCCTTCACTCGACAAACGTCTATTGAATGCAGCGCAAGCGGTGCTTTATATCGTACGTGTTGGAGAAGAATCTCCTCAATCCATAGCGCTTGTCTCTTGGTTTAAGACCGCTGTAGCACGCGGATGTGGAGTGAGCAGCCGTTGCAAGGCACGACGTCCACTCCGTCCTCCAGTTCTTCGCTCGTGATCTCGTAGACATCTCCGCATCGACACGTGTGCGTGTAGATCACTTCCTCCTCTTCGTCGTCGCCTTCGTCCAGCACCTCGCGACTCATCTTGGACAGACGCACTTCTTCCGACACGCGGATGTCCGTCACATCGCGCTGGATGCAGAACTCGTCACGTGCTAACTGCTGGTCATACGCAGCGCGAGATGCAGCATCGCGCAGCGTCTCGTAGCTTTCCTGCACGAGCAGAAACGCATCATCGTCCACCGTCGCTTCTGCGGTGTCTGCTGCTCCGTCAGCGTCCGATGTCTCACCAGCAGCAGCGACTGGCTGCCGATCGGGATGATGCTTGCGCGCCTCTCGGTGGTACGCGCGGCGGATCTCCTCGGGCGAGCAATCGCGGGCGAGCCCCAGGACCTCGTAGTACGACTGCGTCATGCGAGTCAAGCGTGGAAAAAATGGCGTACCACGGCTTTAACTCTCTATCCACAACGGTAAACGATGTCTAGTACGAATGAATGTAAATTCAGTACCGTGAATGCATCTATTTTTAAGACAGAGGTTTCACTTGAAACGCGCGCACTCGCCAACGGCAACCGAGAGGCACCCGCCATGATGCGCGTGGACTGACTGATCGTCTTTATCACCAGGCGCCTTTGTTGAAATAGATGGTATTCGCACTGCGGCCAGGAGGCTCGCGCCGCAACTCGGCCTCACACACGCACTTCCAGGAGACCTTCCGCCATCGCCCACGGTCCGGCTCGTCCGAGTTGCTCTTTGCGGAGATTCACAACGCTTTCGACCCGAACTCGAGATTCATTACGACCTGGCAGCAGCTCGTTCTCACATGCATCCTGTACGAGATGGTGTACATTCCATTCGAGGCCAGTTTTGCACAGTTCAAGACAGTGCCCGAGACCCGCCATGCGCTATTAGGCGTTTACATTTGTGAACTCGTGTTTTGTATGGATATCTACGTGCAATTGCATACGGGCTATTATGAAGACGGCAATGTACTGCGGGACACTAGGAAATCCCGGATAAAGTACCTCAAGTCGGCTGGATTTGTGGTGGATCTACTGGCCATGCCGCCGCTTTCATTGATGCCGCTGGGATCGGCGCAAATTTCCGTTGTATTCTTTGAGTTCCACAAGCTTATTCGAGTGTGGCGCATGCCGGCATTAATAACCAATCTCGACAACATCTACGCTCGATATTTTGTGATTCAAAAGCTGTCCAAGGTACTGGGGCTGACGCTGCTGATGTCCCATTTTGTAGCGTGTGTGCGGCATTCTTTTGGCTACGATGATCATGAGTACGACCACTGGTTACCGCCGCTCCCAGACCACGAGGAAAGCCGAAAAACGAAATATCTTTCATCGCTCTTCTGGGCGTTTGGGCTTTTGACCGGGCTATTTGAAGGAGAATTGCCCCATACGAACGTTGAATTTGCGTTCACAATCGTGGTCGCAATTCTTGGGTTTTCGCTATTTACGTATCTTTGTGCCACATTTTTCATGATTTCCAAGTGTGAAGGTGGGGACACAGAAACGTCAGATGCACGAGTTAATCAGTTTACGCATCTCCTAGCGTTCCATCGGGTTCCACAGGAGCTCCAACGACAAGCTGTAGAATACTTGAAGCGGTACTACACGCAAGCAGAAACTAATGATCGTGAGGCGGCAAAGCTACTTTGCCCATCCATTTCGATTGATATTCAGATTGAGCTTTTGCAGAGCACGGTCAGTGAAATACCAGTATTTCAAGGATGTGACATTCAATTCATTAAGGCCGTCACTAGTCTACTGGAGTTATTGAGCTACCCAGCACAGTTTGTTTTGTTTCGAGCAGGAGATCATGGCGATGCATTATATGTTGTGAACTCTGGTGTATTGCATACCACTGTCAATGGTGTCAAAGTGCGTGAATTAAGAAAGGGGTCTTTCTTTGGGGAGGTTGCGGTTTTCGCCAGACTACCACGATCAGCTACCATGATGACGACTACATATTGCACTTTGTACAGACTATCGAGATTTCACGCAGACAAATTACTGGAAGCATATCCACGGTATGCTCGGCTTATTGACGGAACAGTTCGTCGAATGATAAAACAAACAGAACAAGGCAAGCAATTTACCGACGTACCCAACGGAGCCCATGCTTCAATTAAAGGGAAAGTTCGCCGATCCTTGCTGCATGTGGCGGCGTTAAAGCGAACTCTAACAGATCAGACTGG
Organism: Elongisporangium prolatum; assembly: GCA_023335875.1. Taxonomy (NCBI): domain Eukaryota; phylum Oomycota; class Peronosporomycetes; order Pythiales; family Pythiaceae; genus Elongisporangium; species Elongisporangium prolatum. The sequence continues at coordinate 34,498 of JAADVW010000220.1, read as the reverse complement.
ATGGCGATCGAAAAAGCCGAACACTCGCGTCAAACCAGCAATTGATGGTGGTATTTCAAGCGTTGATTATCCAGCTTCAGTTTCTTTGAATGCAACCCGCGCGTCTGCAACAGTCGCTCCATCTAATGGTCCATCCGTTGACTTCGTACGCGAAGAGCGTACGCAAGATGCTGAACAGATCATTCAAGCAAGCCCCGTCGATTCCGCAGACAGATTAGGAAATCAGCCAGCAACTCCTACTATCCCAACACAGCAAACAGGATATGATGCTCCAACATTGAGTCAGCGGAGCTCATTTATAATGAGGACGAAATTTCATCTAGACGGTATACGGACAACGCTTATTCGATCTAGCAAGATCAGTCCAAGTGAAGGAAGGAGCAATGATGCGATTCGTGGTTTCTATGACCAGCTAATTCGTAACGCTCCTGGTTCTGTTCGGGGAACATCTGGATGGAATAAGCTGCTCTTGTCAAAATGCATTGATGCGGAATCGTTCACGAGAATGATATGGATATTCATTCTTCAGGTAAATCTTTGCCAGAATTGGGTACAAGTCCCGCTTCAATTCAGTTTTGCTCTGCTCAGTCACCGAACATGGTATACAGATGCGATGTACGTGGCAGCTGACGTAGTCCTTTGGTGTGACATTTACTTGAATTTCAACTTGTCCTTTTCGGTGAATTCTGAAAAAATTGTGGATACGGTTCGATGTGCAGAGCGATATTTTAGAAGCTGGGCATTTGCATTGGATTTGCTTTGTGTCTGGCCTTATGAAGTGTTTTACCCAGGGATATTTGGTACTCCTATTGCTCGACTACCGCGTTTATTTCGAGCCTGGAGACTTAAGGGCCATTTCACTGAGGTTCAAGATTTTTTTCTTCTCAACAGCCGAAAGCATTTAATGTTATTTGGACTTGGGCTGCTAATGTTGTATCACGTTGTTGCGTGTTTATATTTTAGTATTACACAGATGGAAGGCTTCAGTGATGTAGAAGACTCTTGGATTCCATCGGACGATCTCTATGTGAGACAAATAAATACATCCTATTATGAAAATGTAAATGGAACTTTAATGGAAGCACATGGGTCTGAAATCGTTGCTATCCGATCAATGCAATATTGCCGTTCTTTGTATTATGCCGCTAACGTGCTTGCTGCACTTGGGCGAACAATTGAGCCTAGTAGTGACACACAGTTTGCCGCAGCGCTACTGTTCATGCTCAGTGGGTTCTTTATCACAGCTATTGTCGTTGACAACGTTCAAAAAAGATTTACCGCGTCTGCGTTTGAAGAAAAAGAATTCTTTGCTACTCGGACACGTATTCAACTTTTTCTTAATCGTCAAAATGCTCCATTTTCAATTTATCAACGGGTAAATTCATTTTTGGATTTTTGGTGGTCATCGCATCGTGGTGCAATTATCGGGGAGTTACTTAATGAGCTTCCCGAGACTATCAAGCGTGATATCGTTCGCAGCATTTGTAGGCCCGCGATGGAAACACTGCTCTTGCTTCCCATCCCTGCTAGTTATAACTCTGAGCAATGGCTGCAAGCGCGCATGCAGATGGAAACTATTTTCTTGGATAACCTCCGATTCATTTTATACGGACAAGGAGAGATTATCTATCGCCAGGGAGATTATGCTGGTGGATTATTTTTTTTGCTCGAAGGAAAAGTTGAAACGTTACAAAGTCGATACAGGTCTCGAATAATTCCGCTTGGAGGGTTTTTTGGTACCGCTTCGTTGCAGCTAGAAATTTGTGGAGTGGACGAAAAAGGAATTGCGATAAATGCGGTTGGATACGACGAGCAAGTCACCGCTGTCAGTGGTTGTATCGTTGTTTATGTCTCGCGCGATCATTTAAACGCGATGCAAAATGCATTACCTCCCTTTCCATCAGCTTTACGCGCGCTTGACAGACAATTTCAAGAGGAAATACCAATTCCGTCATCTTCATTTAAGCAATCACTTCTTAGCTCATCTGCTCGCGTAAAATCTGTGACCACTCAAGCTCCGAAGCAGTCATGGTTATTCTGGTGTAAAAATATTAGGACGAGTATTTTGAAGTATGCAAGACAGAGCATTGACCCAGACCTAAAGTTCGTGGCCGTGTGGGAGATCTGGATTTTTATCGCAACGACAGTTCAATGTGTCCTCGTTATTCTTCGCTCTTGTCTTGGTGTGCAAGCGGAAAATCAAGTCTACTTGAGTGAAGATGGAATAATGATATGTTTGGAGTTTTGTTTTCTTCTAGATATTTATGTGCGATCACGGCTCGGATATTTTGAATATGGAAACAAGGTGATGGATTTGCGACAAATTCAAACCCATTATTATCATTCTCTTTATTTCATGATCGATGTTCTAGCAATACTGCCCTTGTTTGCGATTAATGGGTTTGTCACATCCTCATCAACACGTCTCGAAATTTTAAACCTGAACAAACTGTTTCGCTTGTGTAAGACATCGACTCAATTCCAGTCGTTTGAAGCCAAATACGTTAAACGTGCTATGGAGTTACGATTATTTAAGCTCGTGTATTACACATTTTTAGCATCCCACACGCTCGGCTGTCTTTGGTTCGATTTTGCAGCCAATAATTCCGGAATGCATGGTCTTAGTCACAATATTGAAGGGGTATCATTTGGGAGTTACAAATGGCTACCAGGTCTCCAGCTTAAAGATGCTGGCCGTAGTTTGCAGTACGTGGCTTCTTTATTTTGGTCGTTTGGACTTATGTCTGCATCAAGTCCTGGTGAGTTACCAAAAGCTGTATCGCACTGTATGTTCAGTGTATTGACAATGACCGTTGGTTTTTTTTTGTTCGCATACGTGGTGGGGAACTTTTCAGATGTGATTGAACTCCACGACTCAGAAAATCGCCACTTTATTGCTAAGCTGAGTTCGCTTCGTCGACTGCTGCATCATTTCAATCTCCCAGCTGACATCGAGCAGAAATTTAAAGCATACTTTTTTTTCAAGCGATTTCATTCCATCACACAAGAGCATGTTCTGGAGCGTGTACTGCCTCCTTCCCTTTTGATTGACATCCGAATGTTTCAACTTCAACCCATGATTGTGAAGGTCGCTTTTCTGGCTGGTATGGAAGATTCAGTTACCCGAATGCTAGTTTCACTCTTCACGCAGGTTCTCTTTGTCCAAGACGAATATATTTGCAAACATGGTGAAGAAGGAAGCGAGATGTTTTTCATATTTACGGGTGTTTTAGATATTTATGTTCCTTCTGTCCCTTCTTCTGGAGCCTCACTCGGAAAAGCGCACACATCTGTACCAGGCTTGCTAAAAGTCAACCAGATCACAGCTGGGAGTTACTTCGGTGAAGCGGCTTTATTCACTAACGCACCTCGCAATGCGTTTGTCAAAGCGAAAACTTCGTGCATTCTGTATATGCTATCCCGCCAATCCCTAGAGCTTGTGTTTGATCGTTACCCTGAGTGGAAGCAGAAGGTGTTGAGAATTGTTAAAATCCAACAAGAACAGCAGAGGCTGACACGATTGGCTTTTGAGGTACAACAAAGTGAAGTCGCAGTTCCTGGTCGCAAAGGCCTTAAAAAGAAATTGTCCCGCATGGATTTGCTGAATAATCGAGCCGAAGTTATCGAGCAGCAAGTTTTAAATCAGACTCGAGGTGGAGGAGTGAGTACAAAATCTCTATCAACAACGTCAACTATTCGAGATTTTATAAAGAAAAGGAATCCAGGTCCCACTTTCCGCATGAAGCTCAAACCAGTGGCTACTTATGCAAGGTGGTGCGCCACGCAACTGGTTAATGGTTGCGAAATTCAAAGCCGATTCTATTTGTTCTGGCTTCGTTTAGTCTCCGTGTGTACCATTTTCATGGCTGTCTTTGTCCCATATCGCATAGCCTACGATTCCCTTGATCGGTGGAACGGCATTCCGGTTTGTCTGCGCATACTGGAAAGTATATGCGAGATTGTGTTTTGGTGGGATATCTGGTTTCACTTCCGTGTCCACGAGAGTCACGCGGCTATGGAGCTATATGAACAGAATCATTTGCGTGCATACAAGCGAGAACGACTCGCCTGGGATTTACTCGCTGCGTTTCCACTAGATCATCTCTTGATGAAGTTTGTAGCGGTGTCATCTCGTATGGCTAGCGAGCGGTGGCTTCGACTGAACCGGTGCATCAAAGTTCGAAACCTCATATATTATCGAAGCGAACTGATGCGGCGAAGCGTGACTCATGAAATCAATCAGTTGCAAACCTTGTGGCTGCTATATTTCCTGGCGATGTTCTGGACCTCATGTGCCTATTTCGCTGTAGCAATGCATGTTGGCTTTGGCTCCGAGTGGCAAGCTTGGTTGCCTGCAAAAGAGCTTGAAATTGTGTCGGATCATTTGGATCCAGACCTCTTGATGCTACGCATATTCCGCGGCTTCTTCTTCGCGACCACAGCGTTTGTGAAGAAAGGACGCACATTTGTTCCGACACAGCTGCTGAACTACTCCTTCAGTATAGCCATGTCGTTCGCGGGTCAGATGATCATGGCGCTCATGATTGGTGAAATGGCAAATGTGTTTCTTCAGTATATCGACAATGAGGTACAGTTTCGCAAGAACCACTTGTCTGTAGAGCTGTTCCTCGTGCGGTGGAAAGTAAGCTCGAGTTTAAAGCGACGTGCCACTGCTTTCCTTACGTCCTGGTGGTCCTCTCACGCTGGTGTCGACTATCAATCCATATTTGATGATCTTCCGGCCAGCGTTCGCACTGAAGGCATTCTGTTTATCACTGCCAAGCCGCTGGGCTCGTTTATGGCCAGTATATTTCGACCGCTTGCACAGACAGATAGAGGCACAGAGAAAGAGATGACGATGCTAAACGCGTTGATGCGCACAATCGCTCAGCACTTGCGCTTTGAGGGATACCCTCGTGGCGAAAGCGTGATTGTCGAAGGAAGCATGTGCCGCGCGATGTATTTTGTGGTTCGTGGTTATTTATATGGCACAAGCCACTCAAATCCGAGGCTGTATCATGCGGCGAGCTTCCGTTTGGGTGACTATTTTGGCGAAAAAGGATTGCTAGGCCATTCCGTGAGTTTGTTCACAGTCACAACTATCCGTGCTTGTGATCTCTTCGTGCTTGACTCGCAGAACTTGTTGGAGATCATCCAGTCGCATCCGTATTTCCGACAAGTTTTTGAGGTGGCAACTGAGATGGTGCGCAGGAAACAGACCCTGACGCAGTACTTTGAATCGGAGGAGACTGAGCGAGACCTTGAAAGTTTCGAGAAAAGGCGACGCGTTACATCGCCCGCTCTTACTTCCCAGACGGCTTCAAAAAAGCACGACGAGCATCATGATAAAGAGTTACGAGGTGCTGCTATGGCATCTCAGGTACTGAGCCAGCGATCAGGAGGTGAGTGGGACACAGCCTTTGGATTGTTCATGGAGATGATCGTTCCGAACGGGTCGCTGCATGAGGAGCGCAGCAGGTCCCGTTTGGATAGCGTGAGTGCTCAGAAGATGACGAATGAAGAAACTTTTAATGAGGAGGAGGTTATGTCACCCGGAACACGCGCAAGACGAGCGTTGTCAGCCAATTCGATCGTACCAGAGAGTTTGGTCGCTGAAATGCTGAGGGCAGAGAAAAGAGAAGCCGACAATATGAAGGCGTCGCTTGCAAAGATCGATAGCTTTTCCTCTTCTGCCACGAGCACAGCCTCGTTGGTTCACCCTTGTGACGGTAACGATGACAGAAACTCTGTATCATCGGTAGTTAACAGCGAGATTGCGCACCAAGATGCAGTGGCTGCCAATCTAGCTTCGCTTTTATCATCTGTCGAGGTAAAACACTCAAAACTACCGCATATGGAACCCAGACCACTACCGGAGCGGCAAGAAACTCAGTCCAATATTGAAGCCAAGCTCAGCGAAATCGACAGTACAAAGACGCCAAGACGGGCGAGTCCGCTAGTGGGGCGTGTCAGGCAGCTGAATGGAGGCGAAGAGATGGAGACCATAAAAGAACATGAGAAAGGATAGATGATGTCGCTGTCGTTGACTAACCATCCCAACAAGTTATTTATTGATCTGACTTGATACAGTGCTTCAGTTTTTACTCAACTATCCATCTCCATCATGTCTTCCATGCGAATCAAGATCTTGGTCACGTTGTTGAGTTTCGCTTCAAGTCGTTGCTCCAGGTCCAGTAATCGATCCTCCCAACTCTGCTGAAGATCTCGCAGTCGTAAGAGCATGAGCTCATCGTCAACAACAGAGTGATGCTGCTGATTCATACGGTCTTGGTGAGATAATAAGTGCTCCATAAACTGCTGGGGACGCACCTGGTGATCGGTTTGAAGCTCACGACCCATGGAGACTGGCGTCGCACTTCTGGATGAGCCGCTTGAGATCGGTGACAATGGCGTGTCTGTAATAGCTGAGATTCCTATTGCTGATCGAGTGGAGCGGACGACCACTCCGCTCGAAAGCGGAGTGACGGGTGTTTCTGGGAAGCCTATCACAGATTTCGCTGAACGGAAAGGAACTGGACGAGCCACTTCTGAATCATTTGCTCCGACGACAGCGATCGTGGTACGCTGGTGGTGATGCACTGTGTCGTTTACGGATGCTACACGAGAAGGTAAGCTCATCGATTCGCCTCCATGTGGATTGTTGAGTGCGCGCTCCTGCAACATTTCCAAGTCGTATCGAAATCGTTCAAGCTCGTCGTCTTCAAGCATACCGTTGTTATCGATGTCGTACACATCAATAATATCATTTACGTCCAGATGGATGCCCTCTGTGACTGCATGGAACCGCTCGAGAATAGCCTCGATCTCATCGCGACAGAGCATGTGTTTGCCCTTTAGGAAGTCCACGTTCGTTTTCATCGTCTGCTGTGCTACAGACTTCATCACTTTCTGGAAATTCGTGCCGATGACCGTGATTGGCAGAGCTAGCACGAGCATGCCCGTGATGACTGTCGCAGTGCCGACTAGCTTCCCCGCCGTCGTCACTGGTGTCATATCTCCGTAGCCCACGGTTGACATTGTCACGATGCACCACCACATGGATGCAGTGATACTCGTGTATGGATTCGGATCCACACAAACACAGTCCGTACTTGACGCAGCTCGAGCGACTGCTGCCGCTGCGACTGATTGCGCGTATATCACGGTGCTCGTGTTGTTACACTTGCCAGTCCAGCCATCCGAGCGGCAGCCATCCGCAGTGTACTCAGCAAAATAGATGCAGCTTGAAAACACAATCATGGCAATGGACATCAGAAATATGAGCATGGTGAGCGCTTGGATACTGATGGCGATAGCGCGCACAAACACTTGAATCGCTGAGGAATACCGAGACATCTTGAGAACACGAGCCACACGAGTGAGCCGAACAATTCGAATGGCCCCTAGACTACCGGCATTATCAATATTGAGCATGAGTTCCAAGTAGAACGGGAAGATTGCGCCGAAGTCGACCCAATTCGAAAACGCTGCGTTTCAACAACACGTGAGTTCTAGTTTCAAACACAAGCGATGGAGGAGATAAGAATCGTACATGATACAAAGTGGCCCTTGCTTGGACAAAACAAACAGCGCACCACAAATTCGACCGAAAAGACGACTGCACAAAGGGATTCAACGTACCCAATTTGATTGTTGTAAGCGTCGAGCAACGGTTCCGTCTGCAAGATGAACGCCACCGTAGAGATCATGATGAACGCAAATATCCCAACAGAGAAATAATACGCAAGTTTCGAAGATTGAGGATCATCCACAATGGACCAAATTCGCTCTCTCCAAGTCGTAGGGGGCTTCACGATGGATGTCTGCTTCATCACCCCGCTTCGAGTTGCTACCGATCTGTTTTCAATCGATGAGGTGCTTTTTTCAGGAGCTGGAAGCACTTCACTCCATCTTAGATCGGGTTTTAGCTCTTGAGTTGTCGCAGGCGGACCTGATTCAATCCAATTGGTCGGCCCATTTGGCGCGGCGTCTGGAATAGGCTTAATACTTGCTGTTCGCTTTCCTGTGACTGCATCACGCGCAAAACGCATGCTTCGCTTAAATTGCTCAAACTTGGCACTACCAAGATGCGGCGAAATTGAATGTGCATGAGAAATAAATTGCGTAGAAGGTCGTTGGGTTGATCGCCGCTTGGCTTCACGTTCAATAACCCGTGATAGCCTGAGAGCTGTATCTGTGAGCTCCTCGTGATTAGCAGTTGACGGACGCATCACCACCGAGCAGAACTACACGAAGCAGTGAATGATAGAACATGCCGCGCGCTCAGGAGGCGTTTCAGACAATTATACCCTTTCAATTGAAGCTTTTTAGCGTTCCAGACGACCTAAAAATACATGATCAATTGCTTCGTCTCAATGAATTCTGAACAAAGGCAAGCGCGTGGAAGCTACCTGAATCCACTTTATTCATCAGTCTCAGCAGAAGACTGATCGGGTTCCGGAATAGTAGCTACAGTAGGTTCAGCTACTGGCTCTACAATTGCCTGTCTTGCCGCCTTTGCTGCTTCTCTCTTGCCTGCTCGATCGGTGAGGGCCGCCCAGTCTTCCTTGCTTTGCTTCCACTGAGCGTACGGCTGTGGGACGTAGTCCAAAGGCAAGAGGTCGAGTGTGCGCAACCACCTGGCGTAGGTTTGAGTCGCATCTTCGTGCTGCATAATGTGGCTGAAGATATAATCCTGCTTAAACTTCTCCACCGCGGCAGCCACAGCGGGATCCTCCAAGTCCAGAGCTGGGTGCGTTGTTTGAATCGAATCCTGCATCTTGCGGTTATACACTTGGAAATGAGCCTGGGCAAGATACAAACCCACACTGGGCGCCTTGGGCAGGTCCATCTTGTCTAGCTGCATGGCAGCCTCAATGGTGTCTGGCGACGTGACACCAGCAATGATCTCAACAGCAGTACCGACCATCTTACGAATCTGGTGCAGCAAGAAACTCTGTCCAACCACACGAAGGCGGACCCACTCCATATCGTTGTTCACGAATGGCTTGTCAGCCTCGAATGACAAGATAAAGCGATTGCACTTGGGACTCGTTGGCTCGAGCTTGGACGTGAAGTTATGGAAGTTGTGTGTTCCCTCGTAGCGTTTCAACACCTCATTCAGCTTGGTCCACATAGCATCAGACACGCGGAATGCCTTGTTGCTCTCCGCCGTGGCAGAGTCGATCACGAGCGAAGCCGGGGCCAACAAGGCGTTGCGCTTGTCTTCGTCATCATCGTCATCATCGTCGTTGCTCGGCTTGGGCTCATCGTACAAGTTGGTAGGCCAGAGCGTCGCCGCAGGCACGGGCTTTATCTCTCTATCGGTCGCAGTAGAAGCAGAACGAGTGCGCGCGGCGAAAATGAACGTTGGGGCGAGATACTCGTACGTGCGCTGGTCGCATGACATCTTGGCGTTAAAGTTCTTGGTGACCGTGACCATGTTCATGACACGAATGTCCTCCGGTAGAGCAGCGTTAACACTGGCAATGAATGCTGGGACGTCTTCTCCAACGTGAAGCTTGGCGGTCAGCAATTGACCTGCAGCATGCACGCCCTTATCGGTACGAGCAGCTCGGCTCCAACCAATCTACACCACAAAGCATTGAGTCGGTCGTAACGCACTGAAGGTCCCAGTAGGTTGGCATATACCTTTTGCAGGAAGCCGTAGTTGGAGTGAGAGATGCCGCCTGCCTCAAAAAGCGCCCGCTCTAGCTCCGCCTCAATGGTTTTCACGCCTTCGTTCCTGCAAGCCATCAAATCATGAATCTCTCGTGCACCACAACCACAGAAACCATAGCATGATACATACATCTGCATGCCCGAGTACTTCTTGCCGCAGAAGGCCAGCCAGATGCCGAAGCGCCGCTTGGGTGGCAGCGAGTCGTTATTGTCTTTGGCTTCGGCATCGCCACCGGCTACAGGCGGACGTAGCGCCGCGTAGGAGCCCGGGTGGATGGCCTCAGGAAACCCAGCGCGTCGATCCACACGCTCTTTTTCCTGGTGCCGGTCCTCTCCGCCATCTCCGCGCGCCTTCTTGTCCTTGCGGCGCACGGCCCAGTGTGTCTGCTTGCGCTTGCCAGCCATTCCGGTCGCTTGCAGTCAAAAGGAAAGTGGCGCGTGTGTACCATGCGCACTGGTACAGATCTCACACGATATACATTCCTGAGCCCACCAGCTACTGAGTACCATTTCGATGGTACACCCAGGATTGCTGTTCATCGCTGGCCCCACTTTTCGGAAGGCCCAGACATCGGCATCATGAAGTTCTTCCGCGCCCTCGCGCCGCTGCGTCGGTCTGTGGGACGCCCGACGCCCCGCGCCGTGGCCCAGATGCGCAGCATGTCCAATCGCTCAGCTCAGGACATTGATGTCTCGCAACCACCAAAGCCTGAGGACATCCTGCGTCCGGCCAAGACGCAGCCGTCGCAGCCCAACTTGCTGCAGGAGCTACCAGGGTACGGCATGATCCATGACGTGACATGCTGTCATTAGAGTAGAACGCAATCTGCTGACAAATACTTGTGTCCCCGATTTCTTAGTCTACCGAAGCTCAAGCCGGCGAGCCAACTGCAAGCTCCAGAGACGCGCACGACCGTGCTCAAGTCGGGTCTGCGTGTCATCTCGCAAGAAACGTACGGTCAGGCCGCGACGCTCGGTGTCTTTATCGACGCAGGCAGTCGATTTGAAGATGGTACGATGGTGTTAAAGCTCATTCATCTAGATTGCCTCACTAATGTGCATTCTGATAGACTCGAATGTGGGCGTGAGCCATTTGCTCGAGCACCTCGGCTTCAAGAGCACTAAGACGCGCACACATGCGCAGCTTGTCCGCGAGATTGAGGATACGGGTGCACTTACGACGTCCTCGTGTGGTCGCGAGCAGATCATTTACACTATCGACTTGTTGCGCGACAGCATCGAGAAGGGACTCGAGATCCTGGCTGACTCGGTGCTAAACGTACAAGTTACTCCGGAGGAGATTGAGAACATCAAGGCTATCATGCGTATCCAGACGGAGGACCTCATGGAAAACGCACCTGCTATGCTGCAAGAGTTCATCCACTCGGCTGCCTATGGCCGCAACACGCCCATCGGCCGCCCTCTGCAATGCCCATTAGACCAGATCGACGCACTTACGTTGGAAAAGGTCATGGCGTTCCGTAAGACCCACTTCATCGCCGAGAACATGGTGCTTGCCGGGTCTGGCGTGGATCACGAGACCCTGGTGCAGGATGCTGAGAAGTTCTTCTCGCAGGTGCCCACGGCTGCGTCCGCTGGAGTGGTGATCAAGAGCCCGCGTCTTGAACCCGTTATTTACACTGGCGGCGTCGAAACGATTGAGAATCCGGAGTCGATGTTCTCATACGCGGCGCTGGCGTTCCCCACTGGCGGCTGGCACCACGAGGATCTCGTGCCAATCTGCGTGCTACAGACGCTACTGGGCGGTGGCGACAGCTTCTCGGCCGGTGGACCTGGTAAGGGCATGTATTCTCGCCTGTACACGAGTGTGCTCAACCGGTATTACTGGGTCGAGTCTGCCTTTGCGTTCTCGTCCATTCACGCGGACGTGGGTCTGTTGGGCATCTATGGCGCCTCGATGCCGTCGCACACTAGCAATTTGGTCGCACTGCTCTGCAACCAGTTGCTGACTGTGGCCCGACTGCCTGTGGACCCTGTGGAGCTCATGCGCGCAAAGAACCAGCTCAAGTCATCTGTTCTCATGAATCTCGAGTCGCGCATGATCCTGTACGAAGACATTGGTCGTCAGCTGCTCACGTACGGACTACGAGAAGACCCAGAGTCTGTTTGCGCCAAGATCGACCAGGTCACAGCAGAAGACCTACAGCGCGTGATGCAACAAGCCATGCAGCATGAGCCCAGCGTGGTGTATTCTGGCGACATGAAGCTCTTCCCGCAGTATCAACAGGTCGTTTCGGCCGTCAAGGAAGGATTGGCCTCCTCAACATAGGCAGAGATAGCTTCGTCATGAATCCATCGAAATACACACTCGGATACAGTATCCATAAACCTATATACATGCATACTCTTTCCAAAGGTGGCCCAGCGCGTAACGCTGATCTACTACAGTAGTAGTTCAAATGAATGCAAGCAATCTGTTGGTGCCAGTTGTTCAAGGGCAAGCGTCTGTGCGTCCCTGGTACGTAGAGACCACAATCATGTCGCGTGGAAAAATGCACACATATGCAACCTGTGCAGAGGCATAGGTCGTCAGTGATTGAGCTGACCCCATGCGTGAAGATGTGTTTATTCCTGGTGACAGTACTCGCAGCAGCTGCTCCAAGCATGTCAAGTAACGTGCGGCTCAAGCGATGCACGCGCCTGACCGCCCGATCTTTCTCCTTCCCTGTCCATTGGTCCGCTTCAACGTCTGGCTGAGCCAATCAGAAGCCCATCGCTGGCCACGCCACGCGCCGCTTGGACTAAGACCAGATCGCTCCTCGTCTGGTGCTCGGTTCAGCACAGTGGTCGCGTGAGTGAGCGTTAAGCGCGTCCCACTGAAGTGGCGATTAGCAACAGCGAGAAGCAGGAACAGATGAATGCGCAGTGTGGACAGAGCCATGGATGTTGATCACTTGTGCGAACGGCTGGCAATGTGAGCAGCCATACTTTCCCGCTTGGCAGTGGTTCACTGAATGCCGGTTGAGTTGATCTCGTTCTGGCGGTGTGGGCGGCCTCACCACCAGCATCCAGCTGCCTGCCACTCACTTCCAGTCCATTCTGCAAGGCAGCATTGGCTCTCTACAAGCTCCAAGCGCCTCCATGCAGCCAGTAAACAGCGGCGCTTCTGACTGGTGCCAGTTTCTTTCGCAGCCAAATTTCAGTCAAGTACCAGGGCCGTTATCCCCACAACGAATGGCTCGTGTCGTTGGCCAATGCAGCAATCTCATTGGCTTGGACCCGCACGACCGCATCCAATGGCAATTCGGTTTCACTGTTACGCGACATTTTATGCCACCAGAAGCCTCCGTCCGATAGCCTCTATAAATGGATATAAATGGATTAATAGAACTTAAAATTCGAGCAAACTATAAAAAATACAAGTTATACCATAATATTGTAACCTTTAATAAATCATATACTGGTATCATTCGATATCCTACAAGTCCTACGTGACGTGCCCCATTTGGGAGGTCTGGAATGGCTTCAAACTTTCACGAGTTGCCAGTGGAGTGGGTGGGCGGAGAGTGGACAGGCGCAGCCTGTGACCAAGACGAACTCTGACTGCGCAGACGGTCTCCACAGATCCCAACTTGCCTCCAAGAGCTCACTATGCACAACGCCACGGGTCTGCGCTTCCCTCTGGAGGAGGACTTCCTGCCCCGCGTGGCCCCGACGCCCGAAGACATCGCGCTCTGGAAGGCCAACGCCCAGGCGGACATCGACAGCGTGCTGCAGAGCCGCAAGTCCTGGTACTACCGCACAGACAGCATCCAGAACGAGTACAATCTGGTCTACGAGAAGCACACGTTCCGCGGCTACACGCGCAAGGTGGACGACTCACCGGCTGCCAAGCGCGACCTCTTCTGCTGCGGCCCGCTTAACGTGCATCTGGACGACCTAGCCTACGGGCTCTACTGCGAGACCACGCTCCAGCAGCGCTCGGTGCTGGCCCACGTGTACACCGACACGTTCCTGGACGCTGCCGTGCTGCATGTGGCTGAGACGCAGTCCATGGGCGACCCGTTCGGCTTCGCCGGCATCAAGTGGATGGCATTCGGCTCTGCCGTACCAGCGCTCATCAGCCCGCGCGACTACCTGTACTTCGAGTTCTGCTGCACGGCCACGGACGCCGACGGACGCAACGTGCTGGTGCAGCACATCCAGTCCATCGACATGCGGCCAGAGCAGATCGAGACCCACGACATGGGCTTCACGCGCAGCACCACGTACCTCTTTAACACGTTCCGCATGGACCACGACACGCGTCAGGTCTGGTACCAGTCCTCCGGCCGCTACGACCCGGGCGGCCCCGTGCCCACGTGGGTGGCCTCGGCACGCGCCTCGCTCACGTTCGAGTGCATCCACAATGTGGCCAATCTGGCCGACGTGCGCGCCATCGTGACGTCGCGAGACGAGCGGTCATCGTCGTCGCTGGGCAAGGCGCACAAGGCCAAGACCTGCCACGTGTGTCAGAAGAAGTTCAACCTCATCCGCGTGCGCCAGAGCTGCCGCGCGTGCGACAACGCCATCTGCAAGAACTGCGCAGTGAGTCTGCACATGTTCAACCCGGCCTCGCAGTTCACGCAGGTCTCGCGCGTCGTCAAGGAGCGCTTCTGCACGCGCTGTGTCATGTACGCCCGCGACGCGCGCTCTCCATCCAATCTGATGCATCGAGGCGCGCTGTCCACAGGCACAGAGCTGGCCCGACAAGAGTCCAACCAGACGACGGACGACGAGAGCTCGCCCATCGGCGTCATTCCTGCGGCCCCGCGCCGTCGTCGTCTCTCATCCTTAGAGCCTCATGAGGCGCTCGCACTCGAAAGCCTCGTGGACGTAAAGGCCTCGAGCCGATCTCGCCGCCGCCGCTCCAGCTGTGACGTGGACGCCAACAACCGCATTCGTACGCAGTCAGAGAACACGACGCTCATGAGCGAAGACGAGGAGAGCTACGCACCCAAGCTGGCGTACAAGGCTGGCCAACTGGTCTCGCTATCCTGCAGTAGCCTCGACACGCCGCCAATGTTGGAGGGTGCTCAAGCCATCTACACACGCATTCAGCAGGCACGCTCTACGCCATTGGACCGCACGCGCTTCATGGACATCTCTCAGTCTCTGGCCGAGCAGCAGGCGCTGCTGTTCCAGCTCAACCAGGAACGGACAAGGTTCCACCGCGCAACGAATCCGCCCACCATGCGCCAAGCCTACGACGCTGATGCGGATCAGTACGAGCCTGTGCCCCACGACCTGCGAGCATCGGAACTCACAGTGGACGACGACCGCTTTGAGGTCATCGTCTGAGAAGAATGGGAAATCTGTGACGTGTGAGCATTAGAACTTGCTAAATTACTAAATAATGTCGAATGAATGATACAATTACCAGCTACTGTAACTTGTCTTGGTCTATGCAGCCAATCAGTAGGCGCCATGGATAGTTGTGTGGTCAGCATTCGATATCAGTCCCTTTCTGACCTCATTCGTTCGAATTCGATCTCCGTTCTGAAGGATATTACTGCTCTGCTTCCAAGATTTCCACTGGGTCCTTACGTCATGCGGAACCCGAAGCAGCCAGTTCTCACGCGATGACCAAATGCGCAATCGACACGCTGCATCGTCCTGTCTCCAGACCTTTAAATCGCCTTCATCATATCCATTATGGGGCTTCTGGGCTCTCAAGAGCTCACTAAACAGAACCGAGCCATTCTGATTCGAACGTCCGACAGTCATGGTTCGAAATCGAGAGAGAGAGTTTAAGAATGCAGACGACCGCCACAGACGCCCTTGGGAGTCAGTCGCTGATGGATCTTGCATCGCCCTTCCATGTGTAATCCAGAGCTTTTCGCTCCGCAGAGCCACATGGAGCGACAGAGAAGCGCCAGGCGGGCATCATCCCATTTCGTTGGGTCCGCACCAAATCTGATTCCTTGCTATTTATGGCACCTACAAATATCAAGTGACAGTAGCTTTGACCCCACCCTTGCAGGTCGAGGTCAAATCGGTACCCAGGTCATCGTCGATCGCAACGGGTGGACCAGCTGGGATGGAGAGTGCCAAGAGTGCCACCCTTCAAGAGGAGACCGCTCCATGCACTTCCGTCGTGTGTGTCTAATCCGCTTCTTCCGCCGTACAGCTGAAGCACAGCTCTCCATCGCCCATGCTCGACGGCTATCCGCTGGACGAACGCGATCTGCCGCGCGTAAGCGTGACTCCGCAGCGCCTGGCGCAGTGGCGCGAGGTTGCGCATGAGGAGGTCTCGCGCGCGCTCACGGACCGCCAGTCGTGGTACTACCAGTTCCATGAAAAGACGCTCGACGGCTTCGACCAGATCGCTGACAAGGGCAATCTGCGCGCCTACGTGCGCAACGTACCCGGCACTACGGATAAGAACGTGCTCATCCGCGCGTCGCTCGAGACGACGCTTGACGCCATCCAGTACGGCATGTACTGCGAGACGACCTTTGAGCAGCGCTGCGCCTTCGCGCATCTCTATGAAGACCATTTCCTGGACGGCGGTATCCTGCAGGTGGCCGAGACGCGCTCGCGCGAGGACCCGTTCCGCTTTGTCGGCATCAAGTACTGCGCCTTCCGGTCGCCCGCGCAGTCCATCGTGGCCTCGCGCGACTTCATTTATTTCGCCTACGCCGGCAGCGCGCGCGACGCCGACGGCCAGCGCGTGCTCTACCGCTTCATGCGCTCTATGCCCATGGACGACCTGCAGGTGATCGAGAAACAGACCAGCAAGATCGTGCGCGGCAAACTGTCGTATCTCTTCATCTACCGCGCCAATGGCTCGCGCACCGAGGTGAGCTTGAAGGCGCTGCACCAGACGGCCGGCAATCTGCCGTCCTGGGCCGCCACCAAGACCGTGTCGTACGTGTATCCCGCCATCTTCAACCACGTCACAGTCGGCGAAGCGAGAGCGCTCATGGTCATGGGCGCGACCAACCTGAACCAAACGTCGCTGCTCACAGACGGCAGCTCCAGCAGTCTGCACGACCGGTCCATAAGCTCTGGAAGCTCGAACTCGTCGACGTCAGCGTCTGTGCTCACGCAGACCACTAACACATCGATGATGGCGTCGCCCTCGGCCTGCGCTGTGTGCTACAAGAAGTTCCGCATGGTGCGGCCCAAACGCGTGTGCACCGGCTGCAAGCGTGGCGTCTGCAAGAGCTGCACACTCAAGCTGTTCTTCCTGGACCACGAGAAGCGCATGTCGGACTCGGCCGTGCTGGCACTGCGCTTCTGTATGAACTGCGTCGTTCAGGCGCGACAGGACCGGATCCAGTCCATGCAGCAGCAGCAGATGCTGGTTTCCAACTCCATGATCTCGCTCGGCTCCTCTCGTTCGCTGCTGCACACCAACTCTGCTGCCTCCATGAGTACGTAGCGCTGCGTTGTTTGGTGACGTCAACTCGGTCTGACTGATGCTTGTGGCTTGTTGCAGCTTCCTCGTACGTCAAAACGACGCCACAGCACCAGTCACTGCAGTATCAGCACCAGCAGCCGGTGCGCTACACCACGGGCAGCGAGTCCGAGCCTGAGTCCGAGTACGACGACCTAGAAGACGAGGACGAGTACAGCATCGGCGGCAGCTACGAGGAAGAGAAGCCAATCCTTTGCGGCTACCAGAGCCATCTCTCGTCCATCGTGTCCACAGTTGATTCCGACTTCCAGCCGCTTGGCAGTTTCTCGTCCTCGTCCTCCTACACCACGCCCATTCCCGTGAACCCCAAGCTGCTCAAGATCTCCACGTCCAAGGAGCCGCCTCTGTATGCCACGGCACGCAGCAGTCCGGACCTGTCCAGCAGCCAGTACTCGGACCTGAGCTCGAGTCAGGGCCCTCGCTCCACTGTGCAGAGCAATCCAGACGCCTTGAGCAGCCAGACATCGCTTCGGAGCCAGGCGAGACGCGGCATGCCGCAGTACATGAAGTCCTACAGCAAGGTCCAGCCACAGGCTCCTCCACTCACGCAGCAGGAGATCAGCGACATGGAGCTGCGGCTGCGCACACAGATGAACATCTTCCCAGACAAGTCACTGCACCGACAGCAGACGTCCGTCAAGCGCGTGCCCGTGCTCAACGAGCTTTATTCCTAACGGCTCAATCGCCAGTATGTTTAATGTCACTTGTTCCAATGGGACTTTGTGTGTGTAGTATATTGAGCAGCAATGCAACATGGAGACTGTCGTAAGAGGGCACTTTACTTGGAGCGGTGCTTCTTTGCGGCCGATGACGTCTTGGACGACGACGTGCTGCTCCGCTTCTTGCTGCTGCTGCTGCCCCCGCTTTTGCTGCCGGAGCCTGTCTTGCTATGACTACTACTACTCGTGCGCTTGCTGGACGACGATGACGACGACGGCTTCTTGGCCTTCTTAGCCAGCTCACTCTCCTCAGGGCTGTGCTTGGCCTTGAGCTCCTCGTTCTCCTTCTCGATCATGCGTGTGAGCAGCTCACCGCGCTTCTGCAGCTCGGTGATCGTGCGCGACTTGAAAAACCAGTCGAACCGGAACTGCCAAGCCTTGCGGATCTCGTCGCGGATCTCGCTCCAGTACTCGAGCGGGCCGTACTTGTTCATCATCACGACCAGGAACACATCCTCCTCCGGAATGAAGCCCTTGCTCTTGTACCCACTCGGGTAGTGCAGCTTCATGTCGCGCAGTGGATTGCTGTAACGGCTGCATTTGCGTGCCAGCGCCTGCTTGACGACCTCGTTGCGTTCCAATCGTTTCTCGCCGCGCTCAATCTTCTCAATGTACTTGCTATGGTCCTGCAGCTCCGTGTATCGCTTCCAGAACGTATCGAAATATCGTTCGACCTGCGCCAAATCCTTGGCCAGCACTTGTGAGACTTCCATGCAGATCTTGTCTCTGTCTTTGCGTCCGTAGCGCTCGCAGCTCTGGAGGAATTGCTTGAAATCACGACGAGTCCACTCGCTAAAGCCCTGCTTCTCCAGCGATTCGAGCTCCTTGGCTTGAGCCGGATCCATTTCCGCAGTCTCAAGCTCACGCTCCAGTGCTACGATGGCCTCGTCTTCCTCTTCTTCAGCTGAGGCGGTGTCTTCCTCGCCTGGCTTGCCGGTCTTCTTCTTGCCCTTGGCAGAGCGCAACTCCTTGAGCTGCTTGTTCAGCTCCTTGCGTTTATTTTCCAGCTGAGTCTTCGTGGTGAGCAGCTCCAACGTGCGAGGCATCTTGAAGAACTGGTAATCGTGGACGACAGGTACTTTCGCCGCGTCGCTTCCAGGCTTCTTTGTCTTTTTTGCCTTGACGATGCCAGCCTGCTTGCGGTAGTACTCGTCTTCGTTGTAGTTCGTTTTGCGCTCTCGCTGCGGCAGAGCAATAAAGGTCGAAGGCAGCACAGCGCCATTGTTAGACTCGCGAGAGAACACTTCGCCTTCAAACTCGTACAGACTCGACACATTCGCATTGCCGTTTTCTCCGGCAAGAGAGAAATTGGCGAGATTGTGTTGCATATCAGCAGCGATCTTGGACTTCATCGCTTCCGTGCGCTCTTCGCCCTTGGCCAGAATGGCATCGATATCATCATCCGTGATCATGGAACCGCGGGCGTTAAAGATCTCGTCAGCACCGAAGCGCACCATGGTCATGAGCTCATCCTTCGACAGCTTGCGGTTCTGCTGGGCCAGACGACCCTGCTGGATAATGGCTGCGTCGAGATACAGCTTGCGCTCGGCACGCTCCACAATCTTCTCTTCGACTGTGCCGTCGGAGATGAAGCGGAAGACGCGCACAGTCTTGGTCTGGCCGATACGATGTGCACGATCCATGGCCTGGAGATCCACCTGCGGGTTCCAGTCCGAGTCGAACAGAATCACGATATCGGCCGTGGCCAGATTGATACCGAGACCACCGGCACGCGTACTGAGCAAAAACGCGAACTTGGTGCTACCTGGCGCGTTGAATTCCTCCATCATGTTATCACGGTCTTCGCCCTTGGTCGAGCCATCCAGACGGCAGTAGTCGTGGTTGAAATACCGCATGTAGTCTTCCAGGATGTCCATCATGGACGTCATCTGACAGAAAATCAGCACGCGCGAATCCTGCGCCTTGAGCTTCGGCAGCAGTCGGTGGAGCAGCGTGAGCTTGCCACAATTATCCCACAAGTGCGAGCCTTCCACGTACGGAGGCCCAGGCTCTGCGCCTTCAAACAGGTACGGGTGGTTGCACACCTTGCGCAGCTGCATCAGAATATTCAGCAGACGCACGCGGTCGCTGCCACCAATGGCGTTCAAGTGAGCAGCATCACGGTGCAGCACACGCATGTACCACTCGCGCTGCATCTCCGAAAGGCCGACGTAGAGCTTGGTCTCGATCTTGGGCGGCAGCGACAGCTCCACGTCCGACTTGAGTCGTCGTAAGAGAAATGGGCGCAGGATCGTGTGCAGCTTCTTGATCACGTTCTCCTGTCCGTTCTCCTCGTCGACGTTGAACCAGGAATCAAAGTCCTCCGAGTCGGAGAAGACGTCCGGCAGCAGGAAGTTGAGCAGCGCCCACAGCTCGTGCAGGTTGTTCTGCAGCGGCGTGCCCGTGATGAGAAGACGATGCTCGACCTTGAACTCGCGCACGACGCGCGAAAGCTTTGAGTGCTCGTTCTTGACGCGATGCGCCTCGTCAATGAGCATGTACTTCCACTTGATCTTCTGCAGCACGGACTTCTCGATGATGGCCACTTCGTACGACAGCACCACGGCGTCAAAGTCGCCCTTGACCACAGTCTCGCGCTGTACGGCGCGCTCGTCCTTGTCGCCCATGAACTTGAACGCGCGGATGACAGGGCACCAGCGCTTGAGCTCGCGCATC
Source organism: Elongisporangium prolatum (assembly GCA_023335875.1). Lineage (NCBI taxonomy): Eukaryota > Oomycota > Peronosporomycetes > Pythiales > Pythiaceae > Elongisporangium > Elongisporangium prolatum. The sequence goes on along the minus strand of JAADVW010000220.1, from coordinate 13,999 downwards.
CAGTTGCCCACTGTGGACTTGGGCACGATGATGATATGCGGGCCCTCGATACCACGAGCCTCACGCAGATAGGCCAGCAGCGAGATGGACTGCAGCGTCTTGCCGAGTCCCATTTCATCAGCCAAGATGCCGTTCACGCCGGAATCGTGCAGGCGGATCATCCAGTTGAGCCCCTCGAGCTGGTACGGCTTCATGGTGCCGAACTTGATGCAGGACGGCTGCTGCGTGATGCGTGTGAAGCGAGACTCGTCCATCTCGAGCACGGCCTGCGCATCATCCTGCTCGCTCTTGCTGTTCTTGCTGCGACGCGAGCGAGCGTCCTTGGCCTTGGCCGCGTTCTGCGACATCTCCTTCCCGATGGCGCTAGATCCGCCCATGAGGAACGACGTGAACACGTCCGACTGCAAACAACACAAGCAGTGAGCATTTACAGCAAACGCTTCATCATCATCCAGCTACGTACCTGCGCCATGAGGAAGGCCAGCTTCTTCTCCGAGGCCGGCTTCTTGGCCCAGTCCTCGTCTTGCACGAACCGCTCCTTGAGCACCTCGAGCGATTTGGTCTGCTTGTCGCGCTGCTGCTGAAGCACGGCCTCTTCTTCCTTCAGCAGCGCCGCCTTTTCGGCCTCTGACAGCACGGCGGTCTGCTTGGCGTCAGCCTCCATGTCCTGTTCTTGCTGCTCCGCGGGCTGTGGCTCCGGAGCCGGCGCCGTGTCCTCGTTGCTGCTGTCGCTGTCGCTTACGTTGCTGCTGCTGCTGGGGCTGGCATTGCTGCTCACGCTGGCGTTACTGCTGCGCTCCTCTTCCTCCGCCATCGGATCCGTCGCAATTGGCGCCAAAACCACTTTTCCCCCCGCTGCTTCAGATGGGAAGCGCCCAGTGGAGGTCGAGAATAAGGTGGACCACATAAGAAAAAGATCAACTGGATGGCTACAATATATTCTAATTGAGCTTCTTGCTCTTCTTCTTGGAGCTGCTTGCATCTCCGCCTCGTAGCGCTGCCATGATGGACGTCACATCGGCACTCGAGGCCGCAGCCTCACGCTTGATTTGCTGGGTTTCCTCGTCGTCCTGGACTTCCTCGCGCGAGCGCTTCTTCTTCTTCTTCTTGGGCTTCTCCTCGCTCTTCTTACTCTTCTTCTTGGCCTTCTTGCCATCTGCTGCTTCGTCCTCGTCGTCCACCACGTCCTTGAACAGCTCGGCGATCTTGGCTTTCTTCTGGTACAACGACTCCCATTTCTCACGGTTGTTCTTGAACTCGGACAGGTGGCACGTGTTCATCACGAGCTGCGCAAAGTGGCTGCCGCTCAGTTGGCTCTCCACCTGCATGAGCTCCTCCGCGACCACTACCTTCTGCGCTAGTGGTAGCGGCTCGTAGCACTTCATGACGCTGAAGGCGCCCAGACGGTCCAGCGCCAGTGAGCCAAAGTTGCCCACGAAGCGCTCGAAAAGCTGCTGTCGCACCCACGCGGTCTGCTCGTCCGTCGACTCCCAGATGGGCTCGATCACGCAGCGACTGCCTGTCGAGTCTCGCGCCAACGCCAGTAGCTGCACCGTGTTGAGCGCCAGCACGCCCTGGTACACGGGCGCGAGCCAGTCGCCGTACTCGAACTTCATGAGCTGCTCAATGATACGCGCGCCCATGACGTTGAGCTGCACCTTGTTGGACGCGCCGCTGGTAGACAGCTGCACATTCAGCAGTGCTGACACAAAGTCCTTGCGCACGGCCTCGGGCTTCTTGCTTTCCTGCTTCTTCACGGCCTCGATCAGCTGCTCAAGCACCAGGCGCTGGTGCAGACTGAAACGCACGCACATCTCGACTAGCCGCCAGACTACACCAGCGCGGCCCATGGACAGCAGCGTCCAGAGCGCCTGCTCCAGCTCCTGCAGCACCTGCAGCGCCAGGTCTTTGGTGGCCACACGCTGCACGGCGTTCTGCACGACGTAGTTGGCAATGCCGTGCTGCGCCATCTCGATCAGACAGCCCTGGAGGAACCGCAGGTAGAGTTTGTCAAAGAACTTGTCGTCCATGGTCGTGAACAGCGTCTCCAGGAAGTGGCTGGTCACAGCATCGCACGCGAACTCGTGGAATGAGCGCTCGGCGACTTCGTCCTCCTGGTCCCACTGCAGAATGTGCTTGGCCAGCGACTTCTTGGCCTTGGACGGCGCCAGCTTGAGCGCCGCAGAGATGAGCGGACCCGAGTTCGGATCGTACATGAGGTTCAGCATCTGGTCCACGTGGCAGGACTGGAACTCTGTAAGGATCTCGTTGAACAGCTCCGTGAACTTGGGCGGCACGGCGTACGTCACGACAGAGCCCTCTCGCGCCTCGGCAAAGGTCACAACGCGGTGCTTGCCCTTCTTGCCACGCTTCTCGGGCACAAGCGGCTTGCCGGCCAACAGCGCCAATACTGAGCGCAGCACGTGGCTGGCGCTTATGTCGTTCATGAGCGTGAGCCACTCGGCCTCGACCTCTTTGACCATGGTAACGATCACGTCGCTCAGACTCGGTGTGTCCTGCAGCCGCTCGTCCTCCTCTTCCTTCACGTCCGTGTCATCTTGCTGGAGCTCTCGCTCTACGATGACACTGCAACGTGACAGCATGTTCTGTAGCACGTGCGACGAGTACCGGTTGGTCCAGAGATGACTCATGTAGCCCAGCATCTTGCTGAGCAGATATCGCACTTGCGCATCGCTCATCTTGGGCAGGAAGGCCTCGACCAGCTCTCCAGCGTGGCGGTCGGACGAAGCAGTGGCCGCTCGGGGCGCCAGCTCCTCCAGTACGTTCCAGAGCAGCAGCTGCACGTCTTCGTCGGTCGTGTCCTCGGTCGGCTGGGTCAGCATCTCAGTCACCTCCTTCAGGTACGAGAGCGTATCAGGCTCCAGTCGGCGCGGACGCACGCGTCTGCAATCAGGACGAGGCACAGAGTCAGCATTAAGGATACAGAGAGAGACCGTAGAGAGCCACGTACTCAGGCCGCTCTGGTCGTTCAGACGCCATGATGATCAAGATTGTGTCTGTTGCGTTGATGCGCAGCAGCCAATGGAGGTCGCGGTGGCCTAAATGAAACACAGAGTTAGTACACAATGACCATTAAACTAGGACCCTTCGTATTCATTGGCCGACTTGAAACCCTTTAACAAGCATAAACAGACAAGCATAAATATGGATATGAGTATCCTTCATAGACATCGCTTGCATAATCTCACGGCTCTTCGGGGGGTTCAGTATCCGACACCGTGGGGCACCAAGTTCTTTCGCCGGGACCGTTCTCTGATCGATCGCGTGCTGAAACGCAGCTCAATGTACTTCAGCTCGCACTATTACCTGGAAATCTAATGGAGCCAAGTGAACCCAAAGCATGCACTAACTTGAGTTAATCTCTGGCTATTAGGCACTACAATAGCACGAAAGAAACGGTCGAACTGACGCCTTTTTGCCTGGACCGAAGGAACTCTCATGAGGTCTCCAGAGGCAAGCCCACTCGCACAAACTAGCGCAAGGGCCGTGAGCCTGGCCCTTTGGACATGACGTGGCGGCGACGGCTGCCTCATTTGATGCTACCGCTTTTTCTGCTTTTGGCAGCAACACCACTCGGTACGAAAGATTCGATTCCGCTCTCATGAAGTGACTGGCTGAGGCTGGAAGGCTGTGGACAGATGCGACGGTCGATTGCCTCGCGGAAGATGAGATGTGCAACGATCCGTCCAGTTGCCCCAAGCAGTGCTGCGCTAGCACCTCAGAGCTGCGCGTTTCCGGATCCATAGTCTATTGCGTTGACAGCTCAGGTACGCACAGCTGCGCGTTTTCTACGCTATTACTCGACTTACAACAGGCAAATGGCTGTGTAGAAGCCAGTGGTGACGATTCCGGCGGTGTCGAGGTCTCTATGGCCTCAAGCGGCTCCGTTGAGACAGAGATTGATCGGTCCTCCGCCAACGCCTCTATTAGTGCAGCATTCGATCCAACACTCAGTCACAGCAGCTCCAGTGCGACGTCTGTGGGCTCATACACGATGCCAAATCCTGAGCCAGTGTCGATGGGCCTGACGCCCATAATCCTCATCATTCTAGGTGCAGTGGCGCTGATCGTGGCCTTGGCTATCGGTATCATGTACCGCAGGAAGCCCAGTGATCGCAGGCAGTCGTCTGATCAGCCCTGCAGCTATCTGGGCGGCTCGCCCGGCACTCTACCGTTCGTCAAACGCGAGTGCTCCGGTGGAGACCCCGCTTGGCTTGGCCGCGTCTCCCCCTTCGCGCACAGCGGCGGGATCCGTCTGGACTCACCTGGGACGCTGCGTCCAAGCCTGCAGGAGTCCATGGAGTTCCGCCCAGAGCCCAGAGGCAGCCTCGTGGCCGTGTCCTACATTGAGCGCGGGGGACTCAATGCCAAGGCCGTCGACCGAGAGGTAGCCATGTGAGTTGAAGTGATGTGGCCCACAAGAGACAGACCGGTTAAGAACCACTCATCTGAACGAGTGTTGCTGTCACTTTAACGTGTCTTGCTGTTAAATGCGTTTGACTTGGGGTTTGTATGGGTGCGCATCTGGAAGGGGGAAAAGAACGCTCCTAATAATAACCAGCCAGTCGCTAATATGGACCGGCGACGGCATGAGCGGCACGGCGGCGGAGGCCACCGGACAAAGCGCCGCAGTCGCACAATGAGCCCCGTGGCCTCACGACTGCGCCATCCTGCGTCTGGGCGCCGCTCGGACGACCGGTATCCGCGCAACAGCCGCTCCAAGAAGCACTCTCCAAACGGCCGTCGGCGAGCAGGTATAGCCACGTCACTCAAGTGCGAGTGACAAGCCAGTTGGCTGGATATGGATGCCGTTAACGACGCTTTGCTGTATCCAGGCTCTCGCGCGACGCGATCGCGGTCCAGACGCCACTCGCTGAACTCGCGATCCCGCTCGTGGTCGCCGCAATTGCGGTCGAGCACCCACGGCCGCAGACGCAGTGGCCGATCCGCCAGACGCGACAGCAGCTACCACCGCGGACAGCTGACCTCCAAGAGCACGAGCCGTAGTCTAGTGCGTCCTCGACGGCGAGGCGGTGATGGCCACAAGAAGCAGTCGCGACGCAAGCGTCATGAGGAGGAAGCGCTGGAGAAGGATGGGAGCGACGACAGCGCGGCGCATGACGACACCATCGGCAGCTTCGAGGGTCGGCCAGGCGACTACATCGACTCCCGCTGTACGTCGCAAGGCTGTGGGCTGTGAAGCCATCAGTACTGATTGACTGACAAGCATGCTGTTCCTGCAGACAAGATCATCCGAGAGGCTGGTTTGGGCACGTTCGGCCGCGTACTCGAGTGTCTGGACAAGCAGCGCGACATGGTCGTGGCCATCAAGGTCGTGCGCAAGGTGGACAAGTACACCGAGTCGGCCAAGATCGAAGCCAACATCCTGCAGGATGTGAACGACAAGGACGAGCACAACGACTCGCTGTGCGTGCGCATGTATAAGTGGTGCGTGTTGTTCCTATCTACTGCTGCTGACGGACGACTCAGCATTTTAACGGCTGTTCTACTGGCAGGTTCGAGTACAGAGGCCATGTGTGCATGGTCTTCGAGCGACTGGGCTGCTCGCTGTACGACTACCTCAAGAACCACGACTACAAGCCGTTCCCCGTGCGCTGCATCCGCGCCTATGCGTGGCAGCTCCTGACGTCGCTCGAGTTCATTCACAGCATTAAGCTCATCCACACGGACCTCAAGCCCGAGAATATCCTGCTCGTGGATGACGAGGAGGAGCGGTCGAGGTCCCGCTCGCCATCGTCGTCGTCGTCATCTGACGGCGGATCACACGGATCAACATCAGCAAGGTGCCACGAACGAGCTCCAGTTGTCATTGGTGATCCCAATCGCCTGACGCTGCGACCGCCCGCCTGTGATGCTGTCAAATGTGCGTATGTGTGTCGCTGCTCGTTCTGGTTAAGGCAAGTTCTGACTGTGTGGATTCAGTGATCGATTTCGGTGGCGCCACGTACGACGACGAATCCAAGAGCTCCATCATCAACACGCGGCAGTACCGGTCGCCTGAAGTGATTCTGGGTCTGGGCTGGAGCTATCCGTCGGACATTTGGTCGGCAGGCTGCATCATTGCGGAGCTTTATCTGGGCGAGCTGCTCTTTGGCACGGTGCGTTCCTGCTCTGTGGCCGCTTGCTTGCCTAGTGACTGATGTGGCTGCGATCTCCCTACTCAGCATGACAACATGGAGCACCTGGCACTCATTGAGCGGTGCATAGGACCGCTGCCGGACTCGATGGTGCAGGCCGCCGAGAAGGATCCGCAGTCCGCCAAGTTCTTCCGTCGCGGACGACTGAACTGGCCCACGAACGCAGCCAGCGAAGAGAGTGTGGACCATGTGCGGCGCATGCGCAAGCTGGCGAATCTGTTGACGCCTCTGGACGCCGCGTCAGGGCTGCTGGATCTGCTGCAACTGATGCTAATTCTGGATCCGATGGATCGCGTCACAGCGCGAGAAGCCAAGAACCACCATTTCTTCGACGGCTTCGCGCGCAGCAGCTTCGCGTCTAGCAGCTGAAGCCGCCAGAGCCACAGGAAGAGAGAGAAGAGCTGGTGGAGATCTGTGGCTTATGATAGGCAGGAAGATTCCAGTTAATCACTCTCGGATTAGTATGCATAGAGTTGGAACTGATGACGAGTGTTTCGGGTTTTTACCAGAAATCTGGGTGGACTGGGATATTGCATTTGCCAGGAACTGCGTGGGTGATGGTTCGATTCACATAAAACGCGAACGCTTTTGGTCTGGCTTCTTCTTCCGCCCTTCTGGGCATACAGCAATCAAGTACAAAGATCTTGCTCAAGATCAGTCGAGGCACGCTAGTCGCATAAAACTCACCAAATGGCGCTCCAGTATGGAAATACACGCTTGAGAGCCATTCCTCAGTGAGTTTTCGCTAGCAACCCATAACTCATTGAAGAATGGCGCTTGATTGCGCCGCGGAATGTGGCGTAAGCAATCGTTCTACGATTGAGTGGCTGCTAAAGCCCTTTGTACTGCAAATCTCGACTACACTGTCCATAGCGGGCGCCGATGGACAATCTGCGGTATACTGTATGGAATGAAGCGAGGTGGCTGATAGTGATCCAACAGCGCAAAGCTTCGGCGTCAGTGCTGGGTGCAGATTGCTCATAGTTTCAGCTTCTACGAAGATATGACCCACCCACCAGAAGCTTTCTCCGGACACAGTACTCGACCGTCCTCAGTTTTCATTTGGTGGATGTTCGGTCCGTCAAAGGCAAACTGAGTAGGGGTTGTGCGGGGTCAGTATTTCCTCGCAAACGTGATTCCTGTGGGCCTGCTTGACCCCGGCCCCATCTGGTTGCCCATCCGCAGCCTCACTCTCTCTTGCGTGCACACACTCGCCGTTTCCTCGATATGGCGCCTGCACGAGCAAGTGTCGCCCAGGGGTCCGGACCGCGCTCGGCCGCAGCAGACCGACCGCATCCTCAGCCGCACCATCGCACCAGTCAACGACCGTTGGAGCAGCTGCAACCACGTCACGCGGCCCGAATGGCTGGGGTTTCCACGGTTTCAAGCGTCGACAGCGCGACCAAGTCGACCGGGTCGTCGGACGGCGCAGAGAGCATGCGGAGCACGAGAACGCGCAGTGGCCACCACAGCCGCAATCAGCCGCCACCGCTCGCCGTCGACATCATCCAGAAGGGCTATTTGTCGCGACGCAAGCGCGGCGGCCTGCTCAAGAGCTATGAAAAGCGCTATTATTTTCTAGCGCGCCGCTGTGCGCATCTGTACTCCTGCAAGGACGAGACGTCGTTTAATCTCTGGCTGGCGTCAGGGTGGGCGCTAGGCAGCCCTGAAGATCCGCCATCATCGCCACTCAGCCCTGTGTTTGTGTGCACCGTGCTGCATGCGGATCGCGCCGGCGATGCAAGCGATCGTATGATCGCAGTGCTGCCGTCGTCGGGTGAGAACTGCACGCCACTTAAGTTGGTGGCGTCCACGGCCGAGCGCTGTGAATCGTGGCTGCACTCGCTCCGTCGTGTGCAGCTGAACCGACGACCGACGCAGTCGACCTCCTCGAGTGCCTCCAGTGGGGGCTCTGCCTCCATCGTTCGCGATGAAAAGCAGCAGTCGATGGACGAGAGTTTGGGCCATAGTGTGATCTCGAACCAATCGGTCGACCGCGGGAGCCAGGATCGACCCACCGCTACGCGTACGGAGTCGGGTGAGATTGCGGCCACGGGCCACAATAAGATCGTCCGCGTGGTCTCGCGGGAGAACGTGTTGCAACCAGAGAAGGAACCCGACGCCAAGGCGAAGCCACATCCGCCTATTTCGGCCGCGACCGCAGCGTACGAGGCGGAGCTGCACACCAAGCAGCAGGCTGCCAGCCGCAAGGCCAGCATCTTCGACGCACCTCCGGCACAGAGTTCCGAGTCCAGCGCCGCGTGGCACCGCGCCGTGCGGCAGGAGATGTCAGCGTCATTCCTCGCGACCAACGCCAACGTGACGCTGTTCGTACCAACGGCTGGATCCACGATCTCTCTCTCGGAGCGCAAGATGGCGCAGGCCAAGAAGGAGATGGACAAGCTTGTGGCCCAGGGCGCCAAACGGCCCGACCGCAGCCTCTCGACCACGGGCCCCCACGTGACGTGGCGCTACGGAGCGCCCGAGTACATCCTGTCGGACCTCGAGTACATCAAGGGCAAGACGCGGGACGCTGAGACGACGCCGCTCGAGTCGCACGTTGAGTCGTGCTGCCAGGCGTTCCTCATGGAGGCCACGCACAAGGCCAAGCATCGCGAGTGGGACAGCGTGCACCACAGCGAGTTCTACCTACAGGTGAACGACGGCGCGCACATCCCGTGCCACTCCATCGGCGAGAACAACATGTTCGGGCTGCTCTACATGAGCGACTTCGCGCTCGTGGACGTCGCTACGGGCGAGGATGGCAAGGCGCCGAGCGTATTGCTGAACGAAGCGTTGCCCGGCGGCTTCCCTGTGGAAGTGCTGCAGGTGTTCACGCAGCCGCCGTGCTGCTACTTCTCGTGGCGCCACTGGGGCCCATTCACGGGGCGATACAACGGCGTCAAGGGCGATGGCACGCGGATCGAAGTGCGGGGCTTTGGTCACATGGAAATCAACGCCAACCGCATGATGAGTCTGCGGCTGTTTTACAAGCAGAACGACTTGTTCGAGCAGCTCAATGAGGTGAGCACGCGGTTGGGCCAGGCCAATAGAAACACCAGCAGCAGCAGCGGGAGATCCAGAGGCGTCTCGGCCGCGCCGTTCATGGAGAACAAGCCCACGCGGTCGGCTACGCTCAAGCCCAACAGCAGCACGTCCGACATCCTGAGCGAGCTGGCCAACTTCACGCTGGCGTCCACCAAGTGAATATGAGCTGTCTGTCTATCTATACGTAACACGAACGACCCATGTTATTTACAGCTCCGTCCCGTCATCCCAGTCTGTTGTCTATGGAGGTCGAGAGCACGCGCATCCAGACCCTTGAGAATGGCAGGAAGCTCATCGACGTGACCATGCGCCACCGTCCGCAGCAGGACGAGCGCAAGCAGGTAAGACCGAGAGCCCAGTGGCTGGACTAGCTGGCTTGAGGTCCGATTGATTGACGAGTCTCTCTGTGCCTTCGCAGCAACCGATCGCAGTGCCGCAGTTTGAAGACGACGACAGCAGCAGCGACGATGACTGTGTGGCTTCAGAGCCTCATGAGCCCAAGAAGGACAGCGATAACAACGAGCTACTGAATGAGCCACCAGCCACAGACCTCCATGGCGCGTTCCAATGGGGCGACATGGATGAGATCCAGCAGCTCACTCATGCTAACGCACAGCTCACAGACCAGGTCTCCGACCTCAAGACGCAGGTCAAGCGGTGAGTGGATGGCTACTCTTGGGATCCAAGACGTGTCGTCATGTGGTTTGCTTCAGTCTGCAGGTGCAACTGGAGGCCACCACACCAGTTCCAGGAGCGCTCGATGCGGCCACAGTGCAGGAGATCCTTCTGGGCAAGGACGCTAGCGATCATGTACGTGAAACAATCCAGTGGCTTGAGGACCCAATGGCTCATTTCGCTCACTGACTCTGTGCAGGATATTCGAGATGTGAAGATCGTGCATCAGGCCAAGACGCTCCGCTATCTCAAGCGCTCCATTCAGCATGAAAAGCATGTTGCTACAGAGGCAGTCCGCCAGTGCAAGCAGATGCAGGAGGCCAAGCAGAAGGCTGAGAACGAGGTCGAGACTCTCACGCTCAAGCTCTCTCGTTTGCAAGCGCGCTCTGCAGCTGCCAATGCGTCCATAGGGCGGACCCCCACAGTCTCTCATCAGGAGCCAGAGGACCAGCCAATAGCTACTCCAGCCAGCGAAAGCTCTGGCGCTATCAACAAAAAGTACGAGGAGCTCAGGGCCAAGAATGCCAAGCTGCTCAACGATCTCAAGAGGACGCAGCGCGCTCTGCTTCGCGAGGTCGGAGACGATGTCGCGCTGGAAGAGATCGTTGAAAACGCCAGCGGCACGAGCGGCAAGCGAGGTCGCGCGCAGCAGATCGTGATGCTGCGCGCCAAGATGAAGAAGCTGGAGCAGGAACTCAGTCGCGTTGCTGCACCAATGGACGGAAGTCCGACGGCTGCTGGTTCGCTGGATGCGGACGACAGAGCTCAGAAGGACCTCGTGGGTCTGCAAGTCCACAGGCAAAAACAGATCGACAAGCTCTCGCAGGAGCTAGAGGACGTCCAGAACAAGCTGCACCAGACCACGAAGCGCTATGACGCCATCAAATCCCGCGCACAGATCCTGGAGAAGGAGAAGCACGAGTCCAAGAGCAAGCTGCAGGTGCTCGTGGACAAGTCTAAGAACGACGATGCGCTGATCGACGCGCTGCAGAGGCAGCTGGAGACCTGGAAGGGCAAGATCCAAGAGCTGAAGCGCGTTCGAACAGCTGAAAGCGGGGGAAGCAAGATCAATACGGAGGATCGCATGGAACTTGAACGACTTCGAAGCCTTGTGGCCGAGTACAAGCGCTCAGGGACCACCATCCACCAGTTTCAAGCTGCCGGGATGCCGCAACCGAGCGAGCTCACTCAGTATCGAGTAGCAGTGGTATGCTAGTGCCGCTGATTTGTTCACGATTGCTCTGCTCGATTCACGTTGTTCTCCGTCACTAGGCCGAGAAAGAGAGACTTCTTGACGTTGTCAAACAACTTCAGAATCAGCTGGACGACAAGGACAGAGCATCACGGTCCAGCAAAGCCTCACTCGAGGATGTTCAGCTCCCAGCGCTGCCCATGGCGCCTCCTTCTCGCTTAGACAACGCTCTTCTACCATCTCGCATTCCTGTAAGTGCCTGCTGGTTGTTTCTCTGCTCTGTTGAAATTAAATGCTGATCTTGTCTCGCAGCAAAAGATAAATCTTGTAGATCGGTATCAGACTCGGATACCAACACCACCGCTGACGTCCGACTCCAGTGTCATTGAGGCGCTGCGGAAGACGTTCCGTGAGAGTCTGGAGGAGAAAGACCAGCAACTGGCCAAGTTCCAGCAGCAGGTGGAGCATTTGCAGCAGCAGAGAAGTCACAGCAGTGGAGATGGAAATGAACAGCTCAACGGCGAGATTCAGGACCTGGAGCACGAGAACGAGTATCTGCGGCAGGAGTTTGAGAAGCTGAGATCGCGCTATGAAGCGCTAGTCAAGAGCTCTAAGCGAACGAAGGCGTCGTAACTTAGATCCGCCTTTCCATCCGCAGCGTGTGTGCAGCTCTGGATTAAATAGTGCCTTTGCTAGCAAGTAGTAAATGCTCGCACTTGGTCCATGATCGCAGATTTGAGCACGACCTCTTCCGCCCTGGCCACACACACACGCTCGCTCTCGTGCTGACACTGCTCATGCTGCTGATTGTCGATCCTCCTCTTGTCTGACTTGGCTGCGGTCTCGTGTGGGGCGGCTACCTGACACTTGTGCAGCATACTCTGCACACCCAGTAGCTCCTGCTTGAGCTGGGCCATCTCGTGGGAGGACGCCGACGTCCTGGCGTGGGTGGCAGTGAGCAGCTGCCGCATCCTCTGCATCTCTTTGCGATACCATCGCGCCTGCTGCTCGTGATCCTCCTGTCCCGACTCCGCAACCTTCTGGGCCCTGACAGACTTGGCCTCCGTCGCGTCTTGCTGCTGCTGTCTGGTCTTGCGCAACTCGACCTGCAAGCGCTCCAGCATGGCATTCTTGCCTACGAGCTCCTCCTGTAGACCTGACAGCTGAAGCTGCAGGCTCGAGATCTCCTGGCTGGACGACTGCAGCGCTCGTTGCGAATGCCTGAGCTTCTTCTTCCACCGCAAGCAGTCCTGGTTGCTCTCGTGCTGCTCTGACCGCGACTGGGAGTCAAGAACGACTGCGAGATGCGTGGCTTCGTCCCTTGCGCGATCCAATTGTGCGGCTAACGCGTCTCTTTCCTGTTGCTGCTGGTGGAATTGCCTCTTGAGATGGCGGTGCGCAGAACGCTGGGCTTCAAGCTTGTGCGCCACCGAGTGCAGATGGGCTTGCAAGGCCACGATCTGCTCATTTGCTGCCTCTTTGCATCGCTCGACTGCATTCGCAGAGTTCGACTCCCTTTCTCTGGACGCAACTAGCGCCGCTTCTTGCTGGCAGATCCTGGCCTGAAGCGCTTCGGTCTGCTCGTCACGATGTGAGAGCTGGCGTTTCAGCGCCTCGATCTCGTGCTGGAGCTGGGTCTCTGTGGTCTCTAGACGCTTCTCTGTAGCCTTGAGCACATTTGCCGCTGTACTGAGTTGCCTATGCATCCGCTGTGCGTACTCTCTGTCCTGCTGTACCACGAGCCTCTCGGCACTGAGCTCCGCAGTGCGTTGGTCGAGCGCCTGCTCCAACTGCTGCTTGTCGCTGTGCAGCTGCGCGACCGCATCGTTGAGCGCAGTCACGTCGCTCTCATGTCGCTGCAACTGGAGCCCGATCTGTGAGTTGAGCTCGCCCAACTGGGAGCAGAGCAGATCGTAGTTCACCTTGTACTTCTCCAGCGTGCGCACTTTGACACGCAAGAGCGCAGTCTCATTGGCCGAGAAGAACGACTCGTCCTCGTAATACGCCGAGTCCTCGGTTTCGTACGCGTCGTTTGCATGGTCTGCTGTCTTGGACTGATCGGCATCTCTCTGGACATCGCTGCGCTTCACGTGGCCGCAGGAGAACCACTCCAGTGGCGTCACATTGGTAGCCATCCTGCAATTGCGACCTTTGCCGTCATGCAACTTTCGTGCGACCTGAAGGTTCAGCCACCTGCATTATCAAGCCACTCAGACGCACATTCGTGCAACCTGCACACTCCCTCCCTCCTCGCGTCCAGTCGCATTCATTCATTTCCCAGGAGCTCAGCAAGTCACGGCATCATGGGCGGCGGCAACGGACAGAAGAGTAAGACGGCGCGCGACCGCAATAACGAGAAGAAGGCCAAGGAGGCCAAGCAGAAGAACCATGCCGCCTCCAAGAGCAAGATGGAGGCCGATCGTGAAGCGCTCAAATGCAAGATCTGCATGACCACCTTCATGATCACAGCCAGCGTACGTTACTTCCATCCTGTTCTGGACCTAGTGCTGCGCTTACTAACGACTGGACTTGCCTATAGATCAAACATCTGACTGACCACTTCGAGAGCAAGCACTCGTCCAAGGGCTTCACTATTGAGCAGTGCTTCCCACACATCAAGGCATAAGCACCATACTTGCCACCCTTTTTAAAGCAGGCATGGAAGAAATGAACGTCAACCAATAGGAGCAGCCAGCCAGCCTCGCGGCTCTCGTCAGTAGCGACACAGTGGATGTATTCATTTTGAAGAATGCATGTGTAGTTTTTCACATCTGCTATTGCGTTTGGCTTAGCCTGGATCTAAGCTCTCCTTCCGGAGTTTAGGTGGTAATCCACCTTGTACTCACAGTTTGTGCACTGAGCTTTTCTCAGTCATTGTGGCGCAAAAAAAAAAAGTGTGCCGGCT
>JAADVW010000022.1:0-117725 GCA_023335875.1 Elongisporangium prolatum | reverse complement strand
GAGGGAGGGGCATCTGGTGTGTATTGACCGCCAGGAGACGTGCGCAGGGCCAGGATGGTGGTAAGAGGAGCGCGAGGCGTGGAGCCCAGCTTCGGCCGAACCCTATGCATGCCACGGACTGTGTGATGGATACATGAGAGCTGAATGCAGACTATGAGGCCATACACCGCAATTCTGACCAGCCGAGTTGTTGTTGTTGTAGAACGACCAGAGAAAGAGAGTCCACAGCCGTCACGAGAATCGTGGACGGAAGACAACGAAGAGCGAAGAGCTACCATGACCACGAACGCGCGGAGCCTGGGCAAGAGCCAGGACGCGGAAAGCTTACTAGTCCATAGCTATGGCTCAAGAAGGGCCAGCCTAACTACCTAACGCCAAAAGATACCACGCCATCCCGGCAGAGAAGAAGCGCCGAGAAGCGTGGAACCTCTTTCTATGCGAACACACTCTGGAGTTGAAGAGCTTGGATCAGCTGTTAATAAGACGTCCAAACGATGGAGTCGATTGATAAGCCTAATCGAGTAGTGGAAAACACACCAAAGTTTCCAGGTTTGTATTATAATGCCTGTGTAGTAGACTCGAGCGCCAGCTAGAGTTGTTGCTGGGAGCCGCGCGCCCACCACCGATCGTCATTGTTATCGACGACGACAGCGATGCTGAGACCATGGTTGAAGTACGGCAGAGAGTCGCAGGAGCCAGTAAGGAAGGTTACGGTGACTCAAGCAACAGACAAGGAGAAGAGACCAAAGCTGACGACAGGGAGGGCAGTTGCGCCCAGGGCGACTGTTGGCGAAGCGCAGCTGGCTCTGGAAGATCGTGAGGGGGCTGTGAGCCCGCCACTTCGTAAAACGGCGGCTGAGAAGCGCAAGTATTCGATTAGGAAAACAAAGGCCAAGGTTGTCAAGCCTGTGACGACCAGAGCGCAGGAGAAGCGCGAATCGAGGGTAGTAAAGAGGACGGCATCGAGCGTCGAGACTCCGGCGCCAGCACCAGGGCTAGAAGAGGTCTTGGATCGGGTGTGCGTCGAAGGAATTACCAGTTGGACATCGGTTCTCGCTGAGCAAGCGGCGCTGCGACGAGTGCTGGGCGTAGAGGGTTTGCAGCAGATCCGCGAGCGTTAAGCAGCCAGGAGAAGCCACAAGAAGCGTCCGCCGAGGCGGAAAGGTGAAGGAACGAGGCAGGTAACGTGTGCGTGTGGTAATAGGTGGTAGCGGTTGGCGTCGGAAAAGAGGAGTAATCCCCGGGCGTGTCAGCGAGGGGGTCGAGCCTGCTCGGACACTGAAGGTGGGTCGAGAGTCTGCTGCGGCGGACGTCCTGAGTGCGTCGACACGGAAAAGAGCTGTTGGCAGCGGCGCTGATCACGTGGGTTTAAACACTCACAGGGTAGTGAGCACGAGCCACCCAAGACCTGCGGCGACCCCAATTGTATTGGAAAACCAACCGTGAACGCTTGTAATCATACAAACACGCAACCCCTGTTAAGTGTAGACCATTATACCTGCGTAACAACAAAGAGACTTGAAATTGGTTGCAATGCAGAATCTAGAGTGGATCGCAGCGCATTTATCGAGACAAGAGAAGAGCTGTCACGCATTTGGAAGATTGTTTGGCTCGCCTTCCGTTGCATGGAAAGGATTCGACATAGCAGCGATATTTAAGGGGATATACTTCAGAAACTTGTTGATCGCGGTGCAATTTTCTCCGGATACCAGCAGCATTGTCGCTTCACAACTCCTTTCAGCGACTGTTTGTACAAGCTGGCGTATTGTGTCTAAGGCAAGATTGTTGGTACACAAGACCGAGAAGTTTGGGCTCGAAGCGAATCTCTCCTGCGTAAAAAACTAAGAGCCGCGTGTGGTTCTTCATCCCAACTCCTGCTGATTGGTGTGCAAGTTAAAAAAAGTGAAACCCAAAACGACTGCGATATTAAAAATATCGTCCCGATTCCTGGCACCTGCACTGACGAAACCTCTCTTTCTTGACGCTCTGCAGCCACACAATCCTGCACTCCAAAAGTCCGAGGCACGTTACGCGATTCCTGTTCCAATATAGAAAAAATAGTCTCGAAACCCACAAGGTTTTGCTGTTTGGAATCCAATCACTTCACAATTTCGATCCAAGATGGAGGCTCGGGACG
The DNA here is from genome assembly GCA_023335875.1 of Elongisporangium prolatum. NCBI lineage: Eukaryota > Oomycota > Peronosporomycetes > Pythiales > Pythiaceae > Elongisporangium > Elongisporangium prolatum. The sequence goes on along the minus strand of JAADVW010000022.1, from coordinate 115,588 downwards.
ACAAGGATTGGCAAGACTTGCCAAATGAAGAGTTTGACGCGATCATGAATGCAATTCGGTAGAATCAGTTCTTTCATCGCTGAGACTTGTTGACGAATTCATGTATCTGATTACTGTGACTTTAGCGCTCGACCGGCTGAAGCTATTGCGCAACTGAAAACTCCGCTTGTTCGAGGTGGTTGGCATAACCTGTCACTTTTACAGAGTTTTTTCGAAAGCCGTGCGTCTGACGAGGCATCTGATGATATTTTGGTGCGCCTTGTTGATGCTGGAATTCCCGTCGACACTCCAGATACTAAGAAATTTGGTATGGAAAGCACTCTTTTGATTGATGCTGCTAGGGCTGGCAGGCTGCCTTTGTGCAAAAAGCTAGTGGCGCGAGGTGCCTCCTTAGCTGGCAAAACTCGTTTACTTAACGAGACTCCATTGTATGCATCAATCGAATCAAAAGATCCTGAAGTGTTTAAAGGAATACTGGATCTGCACGAGAAAGAGACACTTCGATGGGATAATCGGGTTTTCTATCGATTAATGAAAGAGATGCCAGAGTCAGCCATTGTATACCTCGACAGGTTTATGCTTGAGCCCAGCAATGCGACAGACGACATTGTAATCCGTGATTTTTGTTCGATCTACGGCGATCCTAAAATGCCCTCGATTCGTGCAGAAGTTTAAAAGTGGACCCCAAGGGCTCGGCTCTTGAAATTGCAGTGGATCAGGTGGACAATATCAACGTGCTGACCCATCCCATCCTGCGTCGTGTTACGAATGTCAAGTGGGAGAAAATGGGTTATGTCTTCTACTGTGAACTCATTGCCTATGGAGGGCTAATATTGTCATACTTCGCGAGTATAATCATCGGAGACCAAGATTGGATTGTCCTGGCAAGCGACACTGCATACGCCTTGATGGTTTTGCGCGTGGTTGCTTGGCTTTGCTGCCTTTATCTCGTGGTTAAAGTTGAGTTTGGCGAGATCTCCGCCGAGGGCTTCGACTACTTTAATTCGTTCTGGAACTGGCTCAATATCATGGCTTATGGCTCTATTTTCGTGACGATTCCACTTGAATTAGCTGGTGAGTCCAGCACCCCAGGCCATCATGCGTTAGTATCAATCATTAATGTGTCATTGTGGCTAAACCTGCTCCAATACCTGTGTATCCACAAGTCAACTGGTATTTTGATCAACACAATGGGACGCATGGTTCAGGATGTGCGCCAGTTCCTCGTACTCTATTCGATTTTTCTACTGGGATTTAGCAGTGCACTACATTCTATCATGCAAGGCGAAGCCGGATACGAGACCTACGGCGACTCGCTCATTACTGTCCTGCTCATGTTGTTCGGTAACTTAACTTACGATCCGTACAACAACGCCACTGGATGGAAGTGGGCCTTTTCCAATCTGATGCTATTTGCATACGCAAGCTGCCGAGGCACAGTACTGGCTCAATAAAGCTGAGACCATTCTGCGTATCGAGCGAACACTGTCGCCAAGCGTTCGCAATAAGATATTCGCAGATCTTAAAGGTCCGGAAAAGGATATTGAGAGCAACAATAAGCTAAACGATTCAGAACGCATTACGATTGACCAGCCACTGCTGGTGTCTCTCGATTACAGTCCAAAGAGTGGCAATGAACAGCTTACGACCGAACTCGATATCAATACTTTCCCTGTTACCAAAGATTCAGAAATCAGAATGACAGATGCAACAGCTCAGCTTCAAGAAGAGATGATCGCTTGTGCGGAAAAGCGTGATGCACATTGCGATAAAGATCTTGCTCAAGCTGCCTTCCATTGCACGCAGAACGTCAGCAATGACGATATCGCTAGGCAGATTCTTGCACTCAAAGCGCTCTTAGAGGAGAGTCAGCGACACATTCTTGACAGATTGAACAGCTTGGAGATCAATTCGAACACCAAGCGATACTGAAACAACACACAGCAACCATTTGACTCTCCTTACTGCATTTCAAATGAACAGAACATTTATTGATAGCAAAAAGTCTCAAAATCTCTTGTAGTCTTTCACTTACACCAGTATACAGTAGATAGATCCATTTGCAGGTACTATATCCATACAAACGTGTGCACAAGCGGAATGGTCTCAGCAAATTTGTCGCGACCGACGTCATTGAAGCCTATCGACATGGTATTGCGGACATCGTTTCAGAGGCCGCGGTCCGACCATCTTGCTCACCCATCGCATGGAGAGGAAGGTCACCGCGTTGAGCCACACATCAGCTCGCCGGATCCATTCTACTGTGCCACCTAGAGTGACGTCCACTTGGGCAGCGTCGCAATCCTCAACGATGTACTTACAAGATGCCCCTTCAAAGAGTCAACACGTTATCTACTCTTTTGGTGAAATAGGAACGCTGTTCCTTTTTTTGCTATACTGAATGCTTGCATGAACTTGATTGTTGACAAATAATTGGCAGCGTACTCGCAGCAATTCTCATCAATTCACCTCTTGAGGAGACCCAAGTATTTTCCAATCGACCACTATTGGAATTTACAGCACGAGGTGAATAGTCCAGCTGCATTTATCCAGTCCAAAGCGCTCTCAGTACCGTATTTGAGTTGCGTATTGCGACTGAGGAGCACTGATATACTTTGCTAGATTGACACAATGCCTAACGTGAATAATACGCAGTCTCTTCGCTTGGCATTGGATCTCCCTATAGAACATATCCGATTCAGTTTTCCGTGTTCGTGATGAAAGTCGGGCGATCTTCAGTCGGATAACAATTGAAAATGGCGTTGCTGAATCTGAGAACTGAATCGTAAGGGCTACGAGAAACCTTGACGGGTTTGATTTGTGTATTTCCATCGAGTTCGCCTGTTGTTTTTGTACCGAAAATCCGTCACCGGTGATCATGTTCAAGACACAATGGATGAGCCTATTCCCCTGAATGCACATTGCCGCGTGGGAGTTTGCAATCTTCCCTTATCCGTATAGTAAATAAGCGCGATTTTGTCAAGTTGCGCAATAGATCGTTCAGACTACAGCTTCATGCCCTGTTGGGATCTTGATACAGAGCCGTTGGCATCCGATGTCATCACAGCATCCATCAGTACCTGCACACTCGCTAAGATATGCAAAATGTTCGGTGGCTAGTCTTGGTGTCCTGGAGTGGCGACCTAATCTATTGATAAAAATGAGACCGAGCTTTTTTTATATCGGGGCTGTGGGGTGAGGTTTCTAAACTTACATTAGATCTCAAAGCAGTCTCACGATTTCTGATCGCGAAATTCCGCATTTTATCATTCCGTTTTCCTCTTGGATTGATGGTCATAGCAGCACGATCAGAAAACTGCGCAGAGGAAGGAATCCAGCTGCGTCATGGTTAGTGGCAGGAGCTCAAGCATCGAGCCTGAAGCGCCGAAACCCCCTGGTTTAAACCGCAAGCTTTCATACACGTCCATCAAGAACGAGTTCGGTCCAGCGGCTGCCCAGAAGACGCTCAACTATAAGCCATGCAAGTGGGATATATGGGTGCTTGGTATGACAATCGTGATGGGCGGGCAATCACTCGGGTGGAATGGAGGACTGCTTAACGATCCGACCCACTTCATCATCGCCTATTTCCTTGTTGGTAGTGGCTATATCATGCTCTGCTGCTGCATTTCGGAACTCTCGGGATCTCTACCCTTTGCGGGCGGGGCCTATGGCATTGCGCGATGCACACTCGGTTTCTTTCCGGCGTTTCTCATCGGATGCTTCGAAGCCGCAGTGTATATTATATTGGCTGCTTCTGCAATAATTTACACTGGTGGGCTGCTCGTTGTTCTTGCGCCTTCTCTGGCATCCTACGAACTGCTTATCTATGCGATACTCTATTTCGTATCGCTTGCAATCAACATCACCGGAGACACGCTGTTTTGGGGTTCGAATGCATTTCTCGGCTCGTTGTCTTTGCTGATTGTGCTAGTCTATTGCTTTGGCGCAATCCCATTCGCTGATTTTGAGAAGAACCATCAGACCAACGCGCTGCACAAGACGAAAGGCTTCGCAGGATTCCTACAGGTATTACCCTACGCAACCAGATTCTTTATGGGCATCGAGTCCGTCGATCTTGCATGTGAGCGTGTTCTGCAGCCCAAGCTCTGGATCCCGTTTGGTCAAATGACTGGAATGATGACTCTCTTCGTGACTGGCGCCTCGATATTACTGGTTGCGCTGTCGCTACCAATCGCCACAAATCCTCTGGCGACTGATATTGCTCCCTTGAACCTTTGCTTCATGCATCTCTTGAATACTTCGTACAATTCGGCAACGCTGCTTTCGTTGCCTGCCGCTTTCGCGTCTGCATTTGGATTTATATGGGCCTACGGCAAAATTCTGTCTGGAATGTCGTTTTCGCATCTGCTACCACCAATATTTGCCAAGTGCGCGTATCGGACTGGCACTCCTGCTGGAGCAGCTCTCTGTGGCTCAGTCCTCGGCTACATGCTCTGCATGATCAGCTTTTTTGCGTCGGGTTCCATTGACGTCATTAATGGTTTGTGCCTGATGCTCGCGTTCACGTCTTATATTGGCCAATGTGTCGGCTATTTTTCTCTCAAGGTGAACTATCCAAACCTCACGGGATCGAACTTTCGCAGCCCATTCGGTATTGTTGGCGCTCTATACGCGTTATGTGTCTGGGTGCTGTGTTTCATTGCTGTCGCTGGGTTTCAGAGCCACAATACCAGAGGAATTGGCATTTATTGCGCGGTAATAGCGATCGTTGCGGCGATTTACCATGGCTACTCCAAGAAACGGCAAACGTTCTCAGCTGCAGAGAACCGGATTATGTTGGTAGCACACGTTACCAAGTTCAACGTCAAGCGAGCTCGTAGTAACCACACAAAAACGCGAGCACTTATCAAATCCAGCAATAAACCCGAAAGCAAGTACACTGTTACCACGCACGACACCGTGGTAGGAAACTCAACTCTGAAAAGCGTGGTGAAAGAATCAAAGATTTTTCTATCTTCCGATTAGGCTAGTAATATCGTCAAATTCACTTTCACAGCAATTCTTTAGTGCTGTGAATGTTGCAGACGAGTGAGAGATTTTATGGCTACCAGCTTGTGTGAAAAAGAAGATATTTGGTGGTCCAGATAAATACAAATCTCAACCCTTTCTTGGATCTCCAGCACAGCCGAAACACAACTTGAATCCTTAATATACAAGTTATCCTGCGATCACATTGGCTCCAGCACTTTTGAGTATCAACCTAAGAAAAGCGAACCGCTAGGTCGATACTGCGTTTTGAGATTACCACCACATAAACCGATGCACCAGTGACAAGTCGTAATGAGCAATAGTTGAACATTGTGACTTCTCATTGTTTTGTGACAGTAGAGAATCAAGTTATTCTTGATCTAGATACCAAAGATGATGATGTTCTTGAAGACTTTTGCACACCATCATTCGCTATAACGGAAATTTAGCAAATGTTTGATGCAGTTGAACATGAGCCAGATACGAAACTACAGTACTTACATTGATTCATCAAAGCATTTCGTGGCCAGGCGGTTGGCGAGATCGTGTTTGAGCTAAATCACGAGCCAAGAAATTTTGACGCCGTAGCATATCGAGAAGAATGCGCGTCCTTGCACTCTGCAACTTTCGAAAGTACAAACTACTGTAGTCGACCGTTGCCACGTCATGATGCAGATAGGTTTTGCGGTATGCCGTGGCGACGCCGGATCACAGTTTTCGAGGACATTGTCCGTTCGGTGATATACAATCCCAACTGGCAGCAGACGCTATAAAAACTGTCAACCCACTAAGGCCTGCACCAGCGTGAAGCGCAATTAAACAAGATTGAGGAAACGCAACACCAGCATTCACGTGTATCGAATCCAAGACTTTCGCCACACGACTGAGTGCTGTTTCCGCGGATGATAACAATCAGAATCATCATGTCGTCAACAACGGGGTGGTGAAACAGCTTGAGACGTTTCTTTTGGCCGAGTACTACGTAGTAGCAATCATTTTTTGATACTGATAGGGTCAGTACAAGGTCGTCCGGATACTTTGAGGCTCTTCTTGGTATCTTGTATCCTTCCTTATCTGAGCTTTTCCAGTGGTGCAGGAGTACCGTGTTGGTCAAATCTAAACGATAAGGTTTTTTGTTCAACCGAGGTTTTATGCCAGTGGGTCGGTCTTCCCTTGCCATTCGCGATCGAGTGAGCATCATGGGCGGCGGACACGACTTCTTCCATTATCCCAAGTACACGTGGTCGCCGGCCGGCGGCTGGTGGCTCGAGACCAAGAACTGGCAGCGCAAGACCGGTGTGGCGCTCGCCTGCCTTACAGTGGCCATCCTGCCGCTCGCCATCTACTCCAAGCAGAACCTGGTCAAGTTCCCGTCCGAGGAGCGCCGCAAGCTCCCGAGCAACACGCGCCCGGAATAAACACGCGCTTTCTGCAGCTCTATCTCTCACGCTCACGCGGCAGCAGAGGCCTGAGGCCGCCGTAAGAGCAGGAATCAGCGTCAACTGCGATATGGTGAGGCCGGGAGACACTAAACGCCAGGAAATACATGTAATCACGCAGCAGCCTGCCTTGCCATTGAACTCATGGGCTTACTCCTCGTCTGTTGGTCTGTATGAGGCTTCTCTAGAGGTGCTGTGGTTAAATAGGTGCTTTGCATATTATGGCTCTGGGGTTAAAACTCGTCTCGCTTCGGGTCCAGCTCGTCCAGGTCTTCCACAGGCGGCAGTGCGGTGGTATTAGCAGCAGCGCCAGGCTTGAGCAGCTTCTTGCGCAGGAACGTCCATCCCTTGGCCTTCTTGGCCGGTTCCTTGCCGTCCTGCACAGCGGCGTCGTGCTCCGCATCGGCCACGGCTCGGGCTACAGCAGCGAGGGACCCGGTCGCCACGGGCATGGCGTAGAAGTCGCCCATGTCGTCGCCTCCGTTCTGCAGCACGTCGTCTTCGGTGCCCAGATCTATCTCCTCCGTGGGCTTTTCCCACGATGTCCAACCCGAGACGTGGGCATAGTAGTAATCCCCAGGCACAGAGCGGCTCTCTCGCTTGGTCCAGCCCTTGGGCAGCGGCTTGTCGTCCGTGGCATCACCCTCTTCTGTCGTGAAGGACGACGTGTCGTCCGAGACGCGAGTCGGCGACGGTGGATGCTGCAATGTGGCGTTGCTGCCAGCTACACGCTTCTTCAGCACGTCCACAAAGCGCGTGGGCTTGCGCACGGGCGTCGTGCCGCTGGGATCTACGCCTTCCTCGTCCGATTCGTCAATGGTCTGGACGCGCGAAGGCGACGAAGCTATAACCAAGGTCGAGCTCTCAGTGCCATTGGCCTTCTTGGACAGGAAGTTAGTGCGGATCTTGAACAGCTCACGCACATCCGACGTGCTCCGGCCCTTGGTGGCGACGGTCGTCTCACTCTCGTCTCCCTGCTGGGGCTCCTGGTCTTCCTCGATCGCTGGGGGCGGTGCCAACACACTCATCTTGCGAACTGGGGCTACGAATCGCACAGCTTCGCGCAGCTTGCGCTCTTTGAGATCCTCGATCGTCTGCTTGTGCTGCACGCCGTCCGCATGCAGGTCATCCACGAGTTCTTTGAGCTCCTTGAGCACGTGCTCCATGTTGAGCTCGCCCTCCGAGTCGTCGAAGCTGAACCGCTCGTTCTCGAACTCCGGTTCCGGCTCCTGCGGCATCTCCAAGCCGCGTAGCTCATGCAGAGAGCGCTTGGCCTTCTGCCGGATCTGGTTTGCCTGCGTCGCCAGACGCGCGTTCTCCTCTTGAAGCTGCTGGATCTGATGCTCGGCCTCGCGCAGGCGCTGTTCCAGCATGAATGTGCCATCCGTGGACACTGACGGCCGCTCCAGCGAGCTGAGCTTGAACCGGTGCAGCTCAATGGCTTCCATCCACGCTTCGGTCTCCTCCACACTCGCAGAGTCCAGGAACAGTGGCCGCAGGTTCGGCCGTTCTGTCTTCTCGCGGTCGCCCGGCGGCAGGAAGCCCGAGACGCGGAAGCTGTGCTCACTGCCGCCCTTGCACTTCTGCTTGCAGTCCTGATTGAGCTTGACGTCCTTGAGGAACTCGAGGTCGATCACGCCGCGCGGCTTCTCGTCCTCGATCGTGTTGTAGTAGTACAGATACGTGTGCGGCTTGACCACGAAGAAGTACTTGTTCCAGACGCCCTGCTCGTTGTCGGCCTGCTTCCTCAGGAAGCCGCTCTTGGTCGCGATCTTGGCCAGTGACCGCGCGTCCACAGGCGACGCGAAGCGCACGCGCGACCGCTTAACGGTGCGGTCCACGTTGTTGGCGCTGCCGTCGCTGCTCACGGAGCGCTGGCTGCCCAGCACACGCGTATAGTGCTGCGGGTGCTCGCGTGGCTTGAGTTGTGGCGACACGTGGTCCTTGTTACTGCTGGCCGACGTCTGGCTGCGCGGCTTGTCGCAGTTGATCGGCGCCTTGTTTGATCGGTGGTTCATGAGGCCGGTCTGCCGCTTCGAGGCGAATGGGCCACTGCGGAGCGCAGACTATACGGCGAAAGCGCAGGCCGCTTGGCGTCCATCTGGCTTTCCGGAAAGATACAGATGCCGCTCAGTGGCCAATCAAGGGCCGGTGCGGCGAGAAGCAGTTCCACCCCGAGTCATGGCGATTGCTCTCTCTTCCACAGATCGGCTCGCTGTCTCTATAGACTGACTGATCGGCCGACCGATCGACCGGCATTAATTCGCGCACACAAGCATTAGAGACCGACCCACGGTAGAGACCGGACGCGCATGTCTAACATGCTGACCAGATCATCCAGCCAATGGTTATTTTAGTAAACTCCTGCAAATGGTTATTGTGGCTAGATTCGTAATATGTCTTATATCATCGTAAAATCGTTGCAAGATGAGGGGGGATGGGGAATCGAGGCAAAGTTCGCTGCCAGCGGCGCTTAGGTTCGGATCACCTCCATGCCGGGACTTCAAGAGTGGGAGGGTCATGAGATGCATGGAAGCCGTCAGGCGACTGCAGCATTCAACTGCGATCTGATTTGCTTTTGTTCATTCACAGGTTACAGACGACTATCAATACATCCATGTCCGCCATTGAAATTGGCCCAATACTGGACTCAGAATTGCAGGCCGAGATAGAACAGATCCATCCCGAGTTGCTTCTCAAATTTCTCCACAATGTCCTTCATGCGTTCCTCCGTCAGCATCTCAATCGGCACTTTATCCACTTCCTCACAAAACAAGCGCGCGTTGGTCGCGCCCATAGGCGCCGTCTCGGGCGTGTCTTCCGTGTCCATACAGATGATATGCATGCGTTTGCGCTTCTTCAAGCGCAGGCGGAGCCGCATTTGCAAATCTACATTGCACGACAGAGCAAGTCAGCGTCTTTGGTCCATCTAACCACAGCTCACAAGAATCTCCAGTGTCTCTCACCTTCCAGTACGACCATGAACATGCGGTAGTCCAGACACACGACCACATCGATCTCCTGCATCTGCTTGGACACGAGACTCTGCCATCGCTCGGGGCCTTTCTTGGTCTGCATGTCGCGCTCCAGCATTGCAAGCACGCCGTTCGCACGGAACAGCGGCTCATTCTCCTTTTTCAGCATGCGGTGCATCAACTCGTAAGGAGTGGCGAAGCTAAAGCAACGCGGTGTCGTTGCTGTAGCCCCCGGAAAGCAGACCTGCCGTCCAGCACCATACGAGCGCACCCGCAGCCCCGCCGCGTGAAGCTCGTCGTGCGCTGCTGTGCTGCGGTTCACGTTGTTGGCGCAAATCATGGCGAACAGCGGCCGATCCTCCTGCTGCTTGCTCGCTTGTTTCTCCTCCATTATCTCTCTGCGTTGCTTCAGTCGCTTGAACATCGAAGTGTCCGTTGGTGGCAGTTGCTCCTTTTCACTAATGACGAAAATGCGCACATGCGAAAAGGGCTGACGAAAACAGCTGATATGTAAATACCCAAGTTGAGAAAGTGCGTCTTACTTTGAATTTTTAGTTGAAGTAGTAGAAACCATTTGGATTTATGCGGTGACAAACAGCGGATTACCAATTATCCATCTGCCATTTGGTTGGGTTTTTACTTGGGTTCTTTTTTGTGATGTTCACTACCCTTTCGTGTTGGAACTTCAAGTTCGCTACTTGACACGCAGCGTGTGGAGCTGCAGCCATGGGTTGAGTGAGCCAATGGCGATGGGCAATGGAGAACCCGGGCATCAACAGACGAATGATGCGCATCCACGGCAGTTTTAAATGTATGAACCCGCCCTCTCGCTCTACTCTAGTCTTCCATGGCGTCATCGTCTTCGCGGGATGCGCGCTGCGGTCGCGCATCGGCGGCATAGATCTGGCGCAGCTCCTGTGCGTTCTGCGGTGGACTCTGCATGAGCTTGAGCAACTTGTAGGTCGGCTCGCAATCACGGCCGCTGACAAGGCACGATATCTCGTACGCCTGCTTGTAGGCCACGTGCGCGCGCGTGCGATCGCCCAGCACAACCTGCACCTGCGCCAGGTTGTCGTAATAGATGGTCTTTTCGTGATGCGCGTACGGCACCACAGCGTTCATGGACGCGATGATGCGCTCCCAAATGGAGGCCAGGCGGTGACCGTCTCGAGTCTGGAACGAGTTCTGCGCCACAGCGTCGCAGCCGATGGTATCCAGCGCCCAGAAGAGCAGGTAGTGGTGCGGGTGGAACACGCCCTGCTGGATCAGAGCGTCCACTTCCTCGACGCTCTCGGGAAAGCCTTCATCTAGCACAGTCTGCTCGGCTTCTTCGAAAACGTCGCTCTCTTCCTCGGTGCAGACCTTGCCGCAGCCATTGCACTTCCATTCAAACTCGAGCGTCTGCTGCGTATCTTGCTTGTTCATGGGCTTTGGGTATGGCCAGACAACGCCTGTGCAGCCAGAGGAGCATCTGAAGGACCGACACACATCTGGATTCACACGGCAGGCGTTGCATGTGCAGAGGAAGCCGTAGGACTCGACAAGCGACGAAATGCGCTCTTCGGTCGGTCGGTAGAAGAAGTTGCCGTAATCGATGGACATCGCGTTGCCTGCCGCAATAGGCTGAATCGCAGTCATCCAGAGCTCCGAGCCAAAGGTAGTGAAGCTGCAGTTCGGCATGCAGTTGTGCTCCATACGGCACGCCGACAGGAAGAGGCCAGAGCCGCCGAGGTTTTCCAGCTCGTGTGAGTTGGTGTTAAGAACGCCGATCAGCGTCGCCATTTGCTCGTTCGTGAATCCGTCAGGGAAAATCGCAGGCGTATGAGCGCGCAGCTTGGTCGCAACCTCCAGCATCTCGTCGTAGTTGGCGCAGGTCAATTGCAGCACTTCATGCAGCGCATTGGCATCGCGTTCGGCCATCGCCAGGCATTTCAGAATGCAGCGCGCGCGGTCAACCTCTGAGATACCATCAAGATTAGCCATGAAGTCTACGAGTTGGTTGCGTTGCTGCGGGTTCTCGTTCAGCTTGGGGCTGTACCAGTCGCGCGGCTTGCCACTGCGCTTGCAGTAGCAGGCCTGCTGGCGAGACTCCTCGCAACCCGCGCACACATCCGTGGCCCATGGCGCGTACACAAACGCCTGTTCCCGGAACACGACGTCGCCAGGCTGGAATGCACGCTCGCTGTACACAACGCGACCCTTGACCGGATCCAGCGCCACGCGGACGCCGGCCTGGTCGAACGAAGGAGCTTGAGCGGCCATGATACTCAATGGCCAGTCAAATTCAGAATGCAAATCTGGTGTGCACCACACGATCTGAATTCAATGACACACATGCAGATGAAGACTTCGATGTCGTGGTTTTATGTGAAAATGGAGAATTTGTGGATTGATTCTACTAAAATGGCGTATATAGCTACTTACCTACGGACTACTTCCCTGCTTCCCAAGACCCCAGACTGCAAATCTCCCACAGACCGAGAGGGGAAATGCGAGAAGAATGCGATGCAAACAAAACCAATCTCAAAATGGGGAGGGCGAGATAGGACTAAATATAAGGCGTGGACGCCACGTCAACCTTGGACTGCGACGTGTTTGAGCCGAAGGAGAGCGCTGGCGCTTCATATGTAAACCCCGTGAACATGCTGCGCGGCAGCTCCGTGGCCGACTTGCTCATGGGCGTGCCACTCACTGGCAGCTCCGTAAACTCCTTGTCGAAGTTGGATGTGTCGCCTTCCTCCTTTGATTGCGGGTTCGACGGCTTGAATGGCGGCTCGGCCCACAGCAGACCGTCCCAGTCGACTGTCTTGAAGAACCGATGAGCCTTGACTTCGCTAGCGCCACGACTTCCCAGTCGCTTTTCCGGTTCCCGATGAAGCAAGAGCGAGATGAGCGATACTGCGTCAGCACTCAGGTAGCTAGGTACTTCAAGAGGCGCCTCGCGGATACGAGCGAACAGTTCCTGGCGATTACGCGTGTACCACGGCGGCAGACCAGTCAGCATCTCGTAGAGCACCATACCAAGCCCCCACCAATCCACAGCCGTGCCGTGGCCCTTGCGAGCCAAAACCTCGGGCGCTAAATATTCTGGCGTACCGCACAGCGACATGGCGCCGCTGTCGCTTTCTGTGACTTCGTCCTTGGCCAGACCAAAGTCTGCGAGCTTGATGTGGCCCATTTCGTCCAATAAAATATTCTCTGGCTTGAGATCGCGGTAGACCACGCCCAGCGAGTGCAAATGCTCGAGCGCGACTACAAGCTCCGCGCCGTAGAAGCGAGCCATGCGTTCGTCAAACTTGCCCATGCGCGAGAGGTGGAAGAACAGTTCTCCACCGGGGCAGTAGTCCAACACAAAGTACAGCTTGGCTGGGGTCTGGAACGCGTAGTGCAGCCCCACAATGAATGGATGGCTGGCCACACTCAGCACACGCCGCTCTGTGCGCGTGTGCTCGATCTGCTTGCGCTGCATCAGATGCGATTTGCTGAGAATCTTCATGGCAAAGATCTTGCTGTTGGTCTTCTTGCGCACCAGCGTGACTTTACCGAACGATCCCTTGCCGATCACGCGGATGAGCGTGAAGTCTTCGAGGCAGACCTTGTCATCAAAGTTGGTCACGTCCACGAGCTGTTCGAGCGGACCAAGCGATCCGTCCGAAGACGATGGCGCAGATTCGGGCGAGCTCATCGTTGTGTCTTAGTCGAATGCGTCGTGCGTACGATTGGTTGCGGCGGGGGAACAATGCAGCACCGAGATCTGTCCAAAGGCTGTGCGCTCGTTCGTTCTGAGGCTCTTCCGTCTTCCTTCTCGCGCCCACGACGGAGGCTGGCTGTCTGTCTGTGTAGCTCTCCAGACGGACGACAGACCGCCTCGACTGACTTCTTAGCTCTATACCCCCACGCCCCAAGCCGAGCGGGTCGGGTCGGACTGTGACTCACACCCACCATACCCACAACCCAATTAGCCCAAAATACCGGTTTCGCGTATAAACACGTACCGGTATCCAACAACCTACACATCTCCCATGGCGCAGGCGGAGGCGGAAGACCCATGGGCGGAGGACGCGGCGTGCGGCGCGCCCAAGCCCATGAGCTTCGACGAACGTCGACAGCTGGCCAAGGACATCGCACAGCTCTCGCCACCGGATATGGCTGGACTAATGCTCGTTTTGCAGAACATGGCGCCGCTCAAGACCACGCGTAAGGAGCTGCCCACGCCCACCGTGTCTTCCTTTGAGGCCAACGCCAGTCTGGCCTTTGCACGGGACAGCAGCATGCGTGATGACTCAATGTTGCCTGTCGTGGCTTCAGAGGTCGCACAGTCCATCCAACTTGAGTGCGAGTTCGATCTGGATACGGCTGAGCCTGCTGTGCTCCGGCATCTACGTCGCTATGTGGACAACTGCTACATTCCGCACTTCGTGGCTAAGGAGAACTGCGTGATCTGCGAGGGACTCTGGTCCAGTGGACGGCTGATCTCCTGCGGTCGTGACTCATGCGCCACGCGTGTGCATGAAGAATGCTTCGGCGCTGTGCTGCGCGAAAGCGAGAACGAGGTCGACGGGCCGTGGTACTGCGCATCCTGCTTGCTTGGGCGGCAGCTCATGTGTGTGGTTTGTATGCAATACGGCGGTGCGCTCAAGCCTCTGGCGACAGGTAGTACGTCTGGAAGCCTTGGCCTAGCGACCGCAAGTGGTGCCAGCGTGCTCGAAGACCAGAAATGGGTACATGCATTATGTGCGCTCGCCATCCCGGAGCTCATTATGCGCGACGTGCCGAGTATGGAGCCCGTGGATGGCTTCGAAGACATTGAGAACGGCCGCTTCCGGTATCTCTGTGGTATCTGTCGGAAGCGAGGCGGCGCCTCCGTGATCTGTGAGCACGAATCCTGCAACGTGGGTATGCATCCGCAATGCGCCGCCAATGCGGATCTGATGATCGGCAATGAGCGCAATCCGCTCGGCGTGTACTGTGAAAAGCACCTGCCAGTAGAGCGTATCGCTGGCGCGAAGCGATGGATCAGCGATGAAGACCTGGTGGAAGAAATCATTAGCGAAGCAAGCTCGTTGGACGAAGCGGACGACGACTACCAGGACAGTATGGAGACCGACCACTATGCATTTGTCCTATCCTCGACGCCAGGACTGTTTGCTCAAGCCAAGCTTTTAGGACCAAATGCAACGCTCAAGTGGGGGTCTCATCCTGCCTCTTGGACCAAGCGTGATTTGAAATCCGAGCTCTACTCGGGCGTGCGCGTGAACCCGATTGCGTGGACCGTACCGGGCATGGTCGTCATGGGTATGAAGACTCAACAGCCACTGATTTTCCCGCCGTCAGCTTCCGTGCATTCGGAACGAGTTGGTCTCCCAGCTTTTCCACAGGGTTCTGCGTTGGTCGGCGCGATTGTAGAATATTTAGTCAAGGACCAGGACGAATGGGTGCGCGCGCAGGTCGTCGAGTGGGATACCGACCGGAACATGCATCTTGTGCATCTCACAGTGTCAAACCAGAAGCTCTGGGCCACGTTGACGACGCAGAATACGCTCGTTCTGTATTTAGGCGACGAGCCAAATGAGCTGGACAGCATGTCTGTGCGATTGTATCGCCCTGTGAAGAAAAGCGCAGCCGAATGGCGACCAAAGCCGAGACAATTTGCGTAGTGCTCGCTCTTCAATCGGATGCAAGCGATAAGTTTGGCGATCGAGATACTGCTAGCAAGCAAACTGGGAGCTTCACGGTGGACAGAAAAGGGCTTTTCGGCCAATTTTGCTATGCTGTAGGCGTTAACGAGGTATTGAAACACGCGAGACTCTCAGATTGGCTCAAAAATCAATGTTCGATTTCTTTTCTCCATGGCATCACCCCTCAAGCTTAAAATCGCCTGCTTCGTCGTCGCGCGTGCTGCGTATTGGCTGTGCGGTCGTAATGGAGCGTAGCGTGTTCTCTGTCAAGATCTACGAAGGAAAGATCGTGGATGAGCTCAAGAAGAACATCAAAGCCCTCAAAGCGAACTTGGTCCAGTGTGACGCCGACGATTTGGCGCTTCTTTTGGCTAAGAAGAAGGTGAGAACGACGGCTGCATTGTGTCACCAGCATGGCCGTTATGCGTGGCTTCAAGGCAGTGACTCTGACCTAGAATCGCTTCTAATGGAGACGATCAAGAGATCGTTCGAGAGTACTTAGAAAATGAGATGCAACCGTTATGGGGTTTGGACCGGTTCTTTGATTTCTCGCAGGCTGTGTCGGATACGCAACGGATCCATGTGCTTGTGCTGCTTCCCAACTTTCGTCATCAATTGCCAAAGAGAGCGGCACAACAACCAACAGTGAACAGAGAAGAGCAAGCGAATAAACGGCAGCGCTTCGAGTCCCAACGAGCGAATCCTCTTAGGTCTGAGCTCAATCTTGACAAGTGGAAGGCTGGCAAGGCGATCAAGTTGCAGAAGATGCAGGCGTTAGCGTCAACAGATCTCCCGAAAGAATATTACGTGCGCCAGACAGATCTATTTTTTTGGTGGAATATCACGAACATAATATACAATTCGAAGAAGGGACATCCGCAGTTTGTGATTGTGGGCTCTCCAGGCGTTGGCAAATCGGCGTTTCTAACAGTGCTGGCCATTTCCTATGCACGCAAGTATTCCCGATCTGTGTTTCTCATGCGCAAGCAAGAGCATCAGGCGATGACAATCATGTAGCATATTTGCTGGTGGAATCAAATGGCCAGATCGTCCAAAGAACGGCTTGCTCCACTACAGACGCAAGCGATACTTTGGAGCGCGTGGTGGGTCAACGCAATGAACAAAACCGAACTGCGGCTGTCAGCGTCTATCTGGACGGGTTTACGCTTGCAGAAATGAATGAAGCTGGATCTGGGCTGCAACAATTCCACGTGCTCGCTACGTCCGATGAATATGGCTGGATCCAAGGCAGTGATCACCATTCAGCAGTAGTCCGACTTGTCATGCCAGCGTGGCATCCGAACGACCTGCAGTCGTTTGCTGAGATGAACGAAGACTGGAGCTGGCTAAAAACCGGCGACGCAAAGGAATGGAACCACAGAGGAAATTGACCAAGCAATTGCTGCCGTTGCTATGATGGAGCAGTATTACTACAGTGGTGGCAGTATGCGTGATTTCTGTCGAACACGAAAGGATCTACTGAGCATTTTGGAAAAACGACTTGCTCGCACTCCGATTGCGACGCAATCTAAGGAGTTTGCGTTGATCTACAAGAAACAATTCGGCAAGAGAGACCAGTATCTGGATGTGCATCGTCTGTATCTCAACGATTCCTTTAGATTGGCGCACTTTGCGGATCCCAAGGACTCTCTTCTCACTGTGGATTCCGAATGGATGCTGACGAACGGAACGCGATCTTTTCGGAATGGGTGCCGTATTTGTCGCTTTGCAGCGACTTCAAGCGACAGTTTGTATGGATGTGCGTATGACATCTACGGCCGAGTGCTGGCGCGTAAGGCAGAGGAGGCATGGAAGCAGTAAGCAATGAAAAGATCATGAGTACACTGTCTCTTAATGGGCTTAACCGGATGTGACCGACATCAGACAGTTGGGCAGTTGGAAATCAGGGACTTTGCGATTGAAGAAAAGCAACGGTAGCATCGGACGCATCGCCCCCCAACCAGCCATTCGTGAAACAACAGCACAAGCGAGAAGCCGAGCGAAAGCATGTCGTGGCAAATTGTGACGCCAGAGACCTGGCTTGGTGCGTTGGCGATGGAGGAAGCGCTAATGGGCGGAAATCCATTAGCTCCGATGGTCACGATCGTTCGCATTTTGCCATCCAATAATGATGACGAAGAAGAGCAAAGCCAAGCTCAAGAGCAGCAACCGAAGCGGGATGAAGAGCTCATGAAGGAGGCAGCTGAAGAAGACGAAGCAGAAGAAGAAGACGAAGAGGAAGACGACTTCTTTGCGGATCTCCCTCTTGGGGCGAGAGGCCTGGAGACCGTGATGCCCGAGGGCTTGGCTCCTCCAGAGCAGAAGACCAAGGACGGGTATTCGTACTACGCATATTCGTACAGTACTTGCACGACGCTGGACGATCAGGCGCGACGTGTGAACAGTACGCGTCGTCGCTACGAAGACTCAGCTGGGCGTCTCAAGGCCGTGCACTTGCGTAAGCTGGGCGACAAAAACCTCGAGTCAACATGGATGCGATCGTCGATTGACGAGCAAGGGCGTCACACGACACGCGTATCGAGCGGTGACCTGGAATCCTTCGAGGATGCGTGGAAGAAGACGCCCTTCGGCATTGCGCACGAGCAAGCTCTGGCTGGTACGGAGTCCAAGTCGCAGCGTGTGTTTCGCGATAAATCGCCCACGCGGGAGCTTCCATGAAGATGCGACAAGGTCAGCTGGCCACCTGGCTCGGAAGAAGTGCGCGAGCCGAAGCGACAGAGAGTGGACGAACAGAGAGTGGACGAACAGGAGAATGGCTCGCAAAAGGAAGAGAAGGGAGAAGCGAAGAGCTAGTTGGCGATGTGTGCCTGTGTTTCTGGAGATATGTCTGAACAAAAATGGCTGCTGTTGTTCCTCATCAGCTGATAGATGCAGATGCTTCGCATTGGACCTTCAAGGAGCTCCTTGAAGAGACAGACAGGCCTACTGTATAAATCGATGAGTTCACTTGTGACGACTAGGGCATGACATTCGCGTTCGTCTCGTGTCGGAATAAACACGCACAGCTTCAAGGTCATTTCTCTCGATTGAACGGTCCACAGCGCATGGCTCTTAACCTCTCTATCTCGAGAAACTGGTTGATGGAAGACACAACTATTGTATTCAGGACCTCTATCTCATGGAAAGTCGCAGCGCCGGTTGTCATCTGATAACAAAGTGACGCCCCGCCATCACTGTTCCAGGCGAGCCAATCATTCTGTCACTAGTGGCGTCACTCGTACCTATTAAAATACATATCCTCTTTAAGACGACACCTGACCCGCTTCAATGTCGCCCCATTGTAGTCGGATTTATTCATTGTCACAGGTCAAACCAGGGAAAGGGGTGGTGATTCTGTGATGTGATGATATGATGGCTGTCAAAATTTATCGAAGGTTTGCTTGCTTGTAGGTCCGTCCACTGTGGTCCACTATGGTCCACTATCCCCATCCTCCTTGCCGTCCGCCCGTCCGCCCCATGTGCTGCGTGCCGCCGCGTCTTTCATTTCGCAAGCAGCCACCGAGAGAAAGCCCTTGAGAAGAAGCCACAGACCAAAGAATGGCGCAGTCGGTCACGAAGTCCAATGTGCATCAACCGCTACGTAAGGCCGGCCACCTATACAAGAAGACGGGCCTGGGCCGGTCCTGGAAACCGCGCTACTTCTCACTCGAGGGCAATGTGCTCTACTACTACAAGCGCGAGGGCGACTCGATCCCCAAGGGCATCGTGGTCATGATTGGCTGCGACGTCAAGGTCACCAAGGACAAGAAGTACTACAGCTTCCGCATCTCGCATCCAAAGACCTCGACTGTGTTTGACCTCGCAGCTACGCTGCAGAGCCGCACAGAGGACTGGATGGAGGTCCTGCAGGAAGCCGCGCAGCAGGCGCCAACCTCTGTGGCGTCGCAGATGCCGGCTATTGGGCAGCCCTCTATGTGGCGCAGCGACTCGACCATAGAGAGACCGTCCGTGATGGAGTTTGCCAACTCGTCCTCGTCCAACATTGTGACCGATGTCGAAGGCCTTGAGGAGATCTACGCGCCCGACGTGCAGGTCCCCGAAGAATACCACGATCATCTGGATGGCCTCATGATTGAGTTCCTGCGCCAGGCGCATCCGGATGCCGAAGGCTGGAAGCTACACACTGAGCAGCGCGGCGTCAAGGCGTACGTGCGCACGGCCTCCAGGCTCGGCTCTTTCAAGGGCGTGGGGTTTATCAACCATCCACCGCGCGCAGTTCTCGATTTGGTCTTGGATCTGCCTCGCCGCCATACATTTGATCCTCAATTGCAGTCGACCGAGCGCGTGTACGTGTACGATGACCACACGTTTATCGACCACTTGGTCTACAAAGAGATGTTCCCCATGTCCGCGCGTGACTTCGTCAATATCACTCACTGGCGCGTGCTCCCGAATGGATCGATCCTGCTTGTGGCCACAGCGGTCGACCGAGAAGATCTCTGCCCGTCGCAAGAGCCCAAAGTGGTGCGTGGTAATGTGATCATGGCAGGCTTCCTGCTGGAACCGAACGCAGATTACACGGGCGTCCAGGCCACGTACATCACCAAGGCCGACGTGAAGGTGGGCATCCACTCGGGCCTGCAGACCAAGGTGTTTATCAAGCAGGCATTCGTGATCGATGAGATCCGAAAGGAGCTGGATGAAGACGACACGCTGGAACAGGTTCCTCGAGGACGCATCACGAACAAGACCGATGTCCGCATCCGCACAACTGGCCAGGCGCTGGACGAGGACGAAGAGGTCGTGTCGTATCACTCCATGTCTACTGAAACAACGGATCGTGATCACGACCACGAGCATGACCATGAAGAGCCCGCACTGCGAGAGACGTTTACCATGCCTGAGGTTGGCTTGCCTTCCGTGCCACCGAAGTACCACGATATGATCGAGAAGGTTCTCGCGCGTATGGACGAGGAGCTGAACGACGAAGCGTCATGGAACTTCCACTCGGAGAAGCAGGGCGTCATGGCGTACACGCGGATTGATGGATCGCTCACAGCGGCCAAGGGCGTGGGCTTTGTTCCGTATCACCCTCGAGCCATCTGGGATATAATCTGCGATTCCGGCAAACGCAAGTCCTACGACTCACAGCTGTCCATTGGCATGCAAGTGGCGACGCTGGATGGCCAGACAAGCATCGGATACTATGAGTACAAGCCCGTGTTCGTTGTCGCAGGCCGAGATTTCTGCACACTGACGCACTGGCGCGTGTTGAACGACGGAACGATCGTAATCGTGGCACAGAGTGTGGAAGACCTGGCGCTGGCTCCGCTCAAGGAACCGAAGGTCGTGCGTGGAGAAGTGCACCTTGCGTGCTGGAAGATCGAGCCGAACTCGAACTATGATGGAGCCGTGGTCTCGTACATGATCAAGACGGACCTCAAGGGCAACATTCCATCTCGAATTGCCTCGAAGGCCGCTGCGGAGCAACCGTATTTGATCGCAAAGATCACAGAGATCCTCAAGAAGAGCCGAGCGCTGGATTTGTTTGCCTCTGCTGGCAAACTGAAGAACACCATTCTGGACCATCCGCTGAAGGAGCGGTCGCTCTCTGTAGCGTCGATAATATCCACCAAGAGCCGAACCAGCAGCTCCAAGACGAACTCTTCTAGCGGCACGGTGACCAAGCCATCGGCCGCTCCAGAACAGGTCGCAGTTGCGAAGACCCAGAATGAGGAGCCAGAGGTGGAAGCTCCAGTGGCGCGTCGTCGTGAGCCCAAAAGCTCGTCATCACTCAAGCGATCAGTTTCGATCGACACGCCCAAACGAGTGGTCAAGACAGTGGCAGACCATCCAAAAAGTCACTTTGCCAAGGAAGGAGACGTGATGGAGACTCGACCGCGAGGCCGTCCAAATCACAACACGCCCGAGTTGATCGTGTTCTATGGCGTCCAATTTGGAATCGCCATGCTGGCCTTGAAGTCATTGAGCCTTCCTGCTGTGATCCATTTCGGCTTTGTGGGCTTTCTGGTGTTTTACTTTGGCGTTATGCTGATTCTGGGTCCTTCCCACATGTCACCGCGTCGGAAGCTCATGATCGCGTCTTTCGGCGCACCTGACAGTGGCATGATTCTGGGCACGCTTACATTGGACATGTCCAAGACACAGAAGTACATTGAGGAGAAGCGTGAAGCCACAGAGTCTCACATCACGATCACGCACATTGTCTTGCGTGCGATCGGCATGGCGCTAGCTGAGGCGCCTTCGGTTAACGGCCATCTTGTGTTTGGCAACTATTACCCGGCCAAGACAGTCGACGTATCGTGTCTGATCGCCGTGAACGGTGGCAAGGATTTGGGTGTCTGCCACTTGTCCGAAGTGGACAAGATGAGCTTCAAGGACGTATGCAACAAACTGCGAGGCGACGCACACAAGGTGCGCGGGGGCGAGGACCAAGGCCAGAAGGACCGCAACAAGATGCTCAACATCCTGCCAACGTACATCGTGCGTCCAATCACCAACCTCGTAGGCTGGCTCGGCGGTGCTGTCGGTCTGCGGATCCCGGCCTTGGGTGTCGAGCCGTACATGTTCGGTGCCTGCATGGTTACTTCAGTCGGCATGATGGGCCTGGATATGGCGTTTGCCCCCATTACTCCGTACGCGCAGACTCCCATGCTGGTCACCATTGGCGCCATTCAGGACAAGGTCGTGGTCGTGGATAATGAAATCGTGATCCGTCCAATGCTGACCATCACCACGACCATTGATCATCGATATGTGGATGGCTCGCAAGCTGCGCGCATGGCCAGCATGATGAAGAAGCTGGTGGAAGACCCGAGTCTGTTGGAGCCAGCCACCGCCTGATTGTGAGCGAGTGGCTTATCATGAAGATCTCCGTGTATGTAGATATTGTACGTCCATTTAGTTGCAATGCGCTTCCCCCATACGTACTGCGTCCTGTTGAGAACGAGAGCTTGGCATTTCCAAGAGGCAGAAATGCGCATTCCGGTGCTTTCTGTCCCCATCCTGGAGGATAAAAGAAGAGAGACTATCGATTAAAAGAATTCTCACCCCATTTATGTAAAATTAGGAAACTGTTGTACTGCAATTTGAAAATTTGTTTTTTGCGAATCACAGAAAATCGCACTTAAGTGCGAAAAGAGCGGCTTGAAGCGCCCACCAAAGAACCTCATGGGCGCATTCTACCGCCTGGGCAAGACCGACGCCCGCTTCCCTGTGCGCGTGTCGCTGGTGGCGCTGGCATGCAGTATGGTGCTGTGTCTAGGGCTGCGCTCCATGCAGGTGCAGACGGACCCACAGGCGCTTTGGGTCGCGCCATCCAGCGTCACGGCGCAGGAGCAGACCACGTTCAACGAGCTGTTCCACCCGTTCTTCCGCATCCAGCAACTCATTTTCTACGTGGACGAGGCCTCTGTCTCCAGTGAGGCTTGTGATCCGGAATCAGATAGTGGCAGTGGCAGTGCGGCATGCAACACAACGGCAGATCTGATTCAGAAGCGCTTCCTTCTGCAAATGGCCGAGATCCAGCAACAGATCACTGACGCTGTGATTGTAACGGGTAAGAATAACGAGACCTCGCTATCGCTGCAAGACTTCTGCTACCGTCCGATTCGAGGCAAGGGCTGTCTCGTGACCAGTCCGTTCCAGTACTGGCAGAACAATGCGTCGATCCTGGCCAATGATCCGGATATTAAGCTCACGACGGCCTGCCAAACCACAGATCCAATTCTCAAGACCCGGTCTCCATGCATGGACCAGAATGGCGTGCCTGTCATGAGCTCAGTGGTGTTTGGAGGCATCTCTCGTGACTCCTGCCATGGGAACCCAGATCCATGTGGAGAGACGACCAAGCAAGCCAAGGCGCTCATGGTGACCTTCCTCTTGAACAACAACCTGGATAATGAAACGTACACAGAGCTTGTGCAGCAGTGGGAGCAAGATGTTTTTCTGAAAATTGCAGCCCAAGCATCTCAAGACCTGAAGGAAGACTCGGAGCTTAACGCATCGGAAGACCCAGCTCCGGAGCTGCGCATGAAGTTGACTTACATGGCGCAGCGATCGATCGCGGACTCGCTGGTTGTGCAGACGTCTCAAAACGCATTCATTGTGATCTTGAGCTACTTGATCATGTTCCTGTATGTCTCGATGTCTTTGGGCAAATGGTCCGACCCGTTGCACTCTCGCTTTGGACTGGGTATCACGGGCATCATCATCGTGCTGCTCTCACTTGGCATCGCCATGGGCATTTCCTGTGCGATTCTGCAAATGGAAGTCACAATGATCACGCTCGAGGTCGTGCCTTTCTTGATTCTGGCGATCGGAGTCGATAATATGTTTATTCTCACGAACGAGTTTGACCGGCTCAAGGCATTGCGCGGCCTTGGAGTCACTACTATGCATCGTCGCGATCGCGCAGGAGATGATGATATTCTCCAACAAGTGCTTGGAGAAACCTTGACGAACGTGGGTCCTTCCATCTCAGTAGCAGCGATCGCTGAGAGTCTCGCGTTCTTAGTGGGTGCATTTACTCGTATCCCAGCTCTAGAGTCGTTTTGCATCGTCGCCTCAATTGCCGTACTAGCTGATTTTGTGCTGCAAATCACGTGGTTCGCTGCTGCGCTAGTACTCGACACGAAGCGTGTGCGAGCCAGACGATATGATTGGTTTCCGTGGGTTCGACAGAGCGTGAAATTGACCCCAGACACGGTGAAAAAGCAGCGCATGCAAGATGAGAGTGTCTTGTCGCCCCACGCGGACATTGCTGCTTCTACGTACAGCGGACCAAGTGTTATCAGTTCATTCGTGGAGAAAAGCTATTTGCCTTGGTTGAAGAAACCAACTACAAAGCTGCTTGTTGTCATATCGATGGTTGGATGCATTGCTGTCAGTGTATTAGGATATCCCCATCTTCAGCTTGGATTGGAACAAGAACTTGCCGTACCTTCCGATTTTTATCTTCATGAGTATTTCAAGATGCAGACCAAGTATGGCGAAGCAGGACCCCCTGCATATGCGGTATTAGAGGGAGGAGTGGACTATACAAATGGCCACGTGCAGCAAAACGTGAATTCGCTTCTGGATTCGTTTTCATCTGTGCGAGAGTATGTGCAGTTGCCCATTTATTCATGGTTGCACACTTTCAATCAGTGGCGGCAAATGCGTTACTTCTTGCAAGACAAGATTGCGCAAGGTCTTTGTGATTGCCCCGTGCAACCACTGGATCCATTCCCGTACGAAGTGATCTCTTCGCATTCATCTGACGAAAGCAACGCGACAACTCCAAATGAGCTATTTTACCCGTTGGTGCATAACTTCACGGCAATTCCCATCGACTCGCAATGCTGCCAGCAGTTTGGTCTATGTGGTGAACAATACGAAGGCGACGTGGTCTTTACTAAGAACGAATCGACATCTCTCGCCAATGGAATTCAAGGCTCCCGCATGCGTTTTCAAATGGCAGCCATGACGAATCAGTCCAAGTTCGTCAACTCATACTATTATCTGCACCAGATCACTCAGAAATGGACAGCTAAGAATGGTCACGAAATGCGCGCATTTCCTTACACACTGTACTTTGTGTACTACGAGCAGTACACGTACATCCAAGGTGTAGCGCTTCAAAGTATCCTGCTGGCTCTGGCTGTTGTTTTTATCTGCATCACTTTGCTCATGGATTTCAATTTGCGACTGAGTGCGCTGGTCACTCTATGCGTGCTGTCCATGACGCTCACGCAATTGGGATTTCTGTTTGTTTGGAACTCAGTATCCGATATCGAAACGTTGATCAACGCAGTCTCTGTAGTGAATGTGCTGGCTTGCGTTGGCCTTGGTGTCGAGTTTTGTGTCCACACGGCACACCAGTTTGCCTTCTCTCAAAGAAACCGACTAGGAATCACCGCGATGGACCATACCAAACATGCAGTGACTCGTGTTGGGCCATCGATTATCTCTGGAATTACACTGACTAAGTTTTGCGGCATTGGAGTACTCGCGTTTGCGCCATCCATGCTATTCCGGGTGTATTTCTTCAGAATGTACATGGGCATTGTTGTGTTGGGCTTTTACTACGGACTTGTCGTAATGCCAGTGCTGTTGAGTCTCTTTGGCCAGCGGGATCCGCGTCCAGAAGATGAATTCAGCAGTTTCTTGCTTTCGGAAGAGCGCGATGAAGACGATTTGGATCTCGGATTTGACGGGTATTAAATTCAAACCAAGCCTACTATTAGTTTCTAAGACATTGAATGAAATGACGTATTCCCATTGAGAATGAATCGTTTGATCTCCTTACTCAAGGTACACGAAGTCACAATCGCACGCACACTCGGTCATAGCTCTGTTAGCAAACAATAAATACCGTAACGACGATATCTTTCGATCAAAGCTCCCCTATCAAAATCTTCCTACAGTCCTCACGCAATGAGAGCCTGCCGAGTCGCGAGGATCCAGCTTACGGGGTTGAGCTTCGCAATATCTTTTGGTGCCAGTCTGGCGCTGTCTCGCCCTTGTGCCCGTAATCATAAAAGATTTCTTCGCCAACTGCGATATTATCCTTCGCAAACAACGCAATGCGATGCTCACCACGGACGACGCGGATTTTGGCTTCACAGTTGCCTTTGCCTTCGGGCTTGTGGTTCGCAAACTTGCTCTTGTTGCCCTTGCGCGCAGCGTCCACAGTCTCATCACT
Source organism: Elongisporangium prolatum (assembly GCA_023335875.1). NCBI lineage: Eukaryota > Oomycota > Peronosporomycetes > Pythiales > Pythiaceae > Elongisporangium > Elongisporangium prolatum. The sequence goes on along the minus strand of JAADVW010000022.1, from coordinate 89,838 downwards.
GTTGATCTTGAATAGAAAGCTGGAACTAATGCGGTCGTAGATAACCCCACGACGCTCTGCTTCTTCATCAGAGATCAATGAGCCAGTGTACTCCAAGACATACTCTCCCTTCGGGATCGGCTCAAGCGCAAAGGCTCCCCAGCCATGCGTGGACGAGAATGCGATACCCACTTTTCTGTGAGTTCCTCGAAGCAGATTCACATTGGCACAAATGCCAAGCTCGTGAGAATGCTCACGCTTCCGCTCGGAATCAAAGGCCATGACAGCAGCCTCACTCGCACCACAAGAGAAACAAAAGTCGGGATCGCACTCTCGCCCGACACTGAAGCACGGGCACGCATTCGTTCGGCAATTTGCCATGCTGCATTTACAGCCTTGAAAACGATTCGAGCAGCCGCGAAAGCACGCACAGGCCATATCGCATCGAGTTCCATTGATCACGCATTCACAAGCACCGTCACACGGACCATCGTGCTTGCAAGGCTGGTAGCGAGGAGTGTAATCGTCTTTCTGCTGATTTTTCATGCGGCGCAGAATCTCGCGATTGCTGTGCGGGGCAGAGCTCGAGTTCTTGCGTCGATTTGCTGTGCGTGGACTCGGTTCTCTCCAAGTAGCATTGCCATCAAGCTGATTGCTCTTTTGAAACCGTGCAATGTGCGAGCAGCTCAACGTAGAGCTTTTGACCGCTGCGGCTGCTACGCATGTATTGCCATCGAAGATTGAAAGCAATTTGCTGATCAGCACAGCTTGAACATCATTCAGCTCAATCTCATCGTCTGGCGGTGACGTTGAGTCTTCACGCTCACAGCTCAATCTCCAGCAAGTCTTGCAGCATGAAGCATTTTTCGCCATCAATGCTTTCACTGGAGCAGCGACAATCTCGGCGTACGAATCGTCTAAATATTCCGAGATGTCGACTGCTTGGATGCCTCGACGTTGTTGCTTGGTCATCGATCGAAGATGCAGCAGACGCTGGCTCTCCTGGATCGCTTCTTGCGCCTGCAGGGCTGCACTCGCAAGAGTATCGGCACGAGTGCGAGACCGCTTTGAGCGACGTCGAGGCTCATTGTCAACAGTGACAACCGGTGCTGGAGCTGACTTAGGAGGAAATAACGCCTTAACTTCATCTTCCTCTTCATCCGACAATATTTCAATCATATCCGAGTCTTCACCATCGTCGTCAAGTGCAGCTTCTGCGTCTTTGTCATTTTGGGCTCGTCGAAGAGCAAGACCAGATTTTCGCACCACAGGATTCACAGGGTCGATGCGCTCCAGAGGCAACGGGTGCTGTATGCCATGCTCTTCGCAGTCATACACGAAGCATCGACGGCAAAACAGATCTCGATACGGGTCTATGACCTGTCCGTAGTCTTTGTGCTTTCGAAGACCTCCACAAGTCGGATATCGTGTATAATTTGACTCAAAGTATGGAATCGGTGGTGTCAAACGAGTCGTTAATGACTTAGGATCCTTGTGGCCTTGTAGAAACCAGCACTGTTCTGCCAACAAAGCTACACATTCACCAATAGTAACGCTCCGAGCAGCAACGGCATCTTTCTCGGTCGAATCCCTATTGCGCTTTTTTGTTAACGCCACAACTCTCTGAACCGCTGCGATGCGGGATCGTGCAGAGTCAATGCCATCATACATCTTCTTCAATGCGACATAATCTTCAAATGGCTTTGAAAGGCCCAATTCTTCTTTCACAGCGTCAAACACTTCAGGGCCGTCACCAAATGTTGCCACAATCATTCGCAAGAGATATTCCTTCACTTCGTCATCGAGAGCTGACTCGGGAACTCGCATCAACTCTCCGTCCGTCTTGTTTACTCCCGTAGACGATTCGGCCACGAGAAATTTTTTAGCTTGGTCCATTGTGGTCGCGTCGTACAGCTCTGGATCAATTCTCACCGTGCCATTCTTGCCAAAATAAGGAAGATACCGCAGGATCGGATCATCGGGCACAAAGCAATTTTTGGCCACACCAATGCAGGCTTTGGATTGCCGCAGACAAGTGATGTCATCACTGAGCCGAACAACAGATTCGGGGCAGCAAATTCGTGGATACGACGTGCGATCACTCTTTTTCTCGTATTTCGCGTCTCCCAAGTCAGTTTCTCCTCGTCCAAGCAAATACCAGACAGATCCGTCCAAAGAGTGGAAATCAGGGTCATCTGGACGATTTTGCAGCTGCCGCCGTCTATAGAACTGTTCGATTTGACTGGGTTCGTAGTGACGGCAAATGCCTAATCACGCAGAATAATTGTCAACACTAACACTACAGATTACATACAAGCACACACGGTACGTACTCCTCCGATTCGCATTTTGCAGGCGAAAATTTTCAAGATAATTCTTCACATCTCTTCGCGCGCCTTTAACAATATGGTTGACTCGACGTTGATGGCACGACTGGATGCGCGGCAATTCAGTCTCAACTAATGCTCGAACTTTGCGCTTAATTTCCACTGGATTACAAATCAGCTAAATGCCAACCAGCCAAACCATCATTAGAGTGAGACGCATATTAGAAAGTTTGTAAGCACTCACCGTGGCCTTCTTGCTCAAATCCAGCCGTCGTTTCTTCTTAGGTTCTGAGTTGAACGTTGCCAGAATAACACACTGCTTAGCCAATGCGCCACTTTCGTCGTAGTATGAAAGAGGCCGGTCAAATTCTGCATATAACATAGAGATACCGACATAAGTACTCAATGGTAAACCTCACAAACATGCAGATCAACGCAAACCTGCAGAGTACGATTTCCCAGTGGAAATGATATTTCTCGGCGTTCTATCAATGCGAAGACAGCGCCAGCCCGTGGAGTGAGTGATTGGAACTGCGGGAAGTGTTGGTACCAGGCTATTTGGAGGGTTTGAAGGGGTAGCAACTGTCACGACTGGGAAATCTGCCTTTTGCGTATTCACGTAAACACTAGAGACAGCGAACTTGGTCGCAACTTGGCGTTCGGTCTTCAAGCTTGCGGCAGTTAAGGTCGTCCCAGCATCTGCAGTCGGGCTTTCAGTTGCATCTTTAGCAGATGAGTGTACTGGCGACTTGGCTAGCTTCTCCTCACTTGAACTGCGTTCTTTGACGAGTTCTTCGGCCTTCAACTCTGCCTTGTGCTCCTTCTCAATGACCTTCGATTTGGCAGTTGGCGTGACGGACTTTCTGGCTGCGTTGGGATGCGTGGCCACGTCGTGCTTTGTCGTCGCTCCATTGTTGCGTCCACTGACACTTACCACTGTCTTGGACTTGTATTTCAAAGCATTTGGAAGGCGAATGGGTTGGTCGTCATCAAAATCGTCGCTTACTTCATCGTCTTGGTCCTCTTCGTCGTCTTCCGTGTCCTCAATGATGCGCACTACCGATTTCCTTGCCGCCAGACGCACTCGCTTTGGAATCACACTGGACTTCTCTATGGGCACCTTGGCTTTCGCTTTGTCGCTTTCCTTCCGCGCTGCAACCGTCGGGCTTGTCGTCGTTGTAGGCGGAACTCTTGAGTTGCCGCTGAGCTTCGGCCGGTCCATCGATGGTGTCTGGCGTATCTTGAGTGCAGCGGAACCAGACCTAGAGGACACAGGCGACTTGGCTGCTTTCTTTGCTGCGTTCTGCAGCCGCTGGCGCTTGCTCACGTGCTCCTCGTAGTCCTCATCGCTGTTGCTGCTGTCGCCGCTGGGCAGGTAATCGGTACGCACCACGTCGCCCGTGCGCGTCGGAACACGCCGCACACGCTGCGACTGGCGCTGGCCCTTCTGCTTGAGCTGGAGCCGCAGCGGCTGCTCCTCACTCGAGCTGCCGTCGCTGCTGTCGTCCAGCAGCTCAATCACCTCCGGACTGCCGGCCATCTTGATGCAAAGTGGCTATTATTCCTGTGGCTGGCGTAACTAACTGTAGCCAACGAGTCGACTAAAGCTCCTTCAAAACGACTTGGAAAGCCGACTCGGCAGTTGGGCTGCTCTGTAATATGAACGCAATGGCATTAGACAGCAATACACCATTTCACAAGCAAGATGAGAAAAGGACACTGGAGCTGCAGATAGACAGATGCGTAGAGACACAAAGCCTTAGAGAGCCCATGAAGTGTTTGTGTAGTATTTACGTCATGATGACAAGATACGTGAGAAACAGCAACACCAGCACCAGCACGATGATGATGATAAAATTCTTCATGCCGCCTGTGTCAATGGAGAGCAGCAGCAGCAGCACACACAGTCAGCTTGCACTCGCATCTAGCTCTCCAAAGCAATAGGAACAACCTGACTGCTCAATGAGCTCTTTCGTCTTCTTCGTCACGGTCTGGAGAGCCTCGGACGCTTTATCTGTGTCTTCGTTCAGGTCGTCCAGCATTCTACAGCAGTACAAAGTCACCAGCAGCAGAGACAACGCGACTGCTGTCAGGATTCTTGCAGCCGTCGCATCAAGCGAACACATCACATGCGTACGTACGCATTCTGCGAGTCCAGTTCTGTACTAATCGTAAGACTCATGTCCCCAAGGCGCTTCACGGCTGTGTGCAGCTGGTCCAGACTCTCATCCTGCTTTTGTCGCTCCACCTGCACATTCACAAGGCACTTCTAAGACCTCATGCTGTAGCTTCAGTTCACACATCAGCCGATCGCATACCTGCTGCTGACGCCGTTCGCTCTGGACAAAGTCGTCTTCTCCATCCGGCTATACACAAACAAGGACATACATCAGCTCACTATAGCAGAAGCAGCAGGATCAGGCGCCTGTGAACGCACATCGCTGCCGATCTTGGTGTACTCAGATGGTTTCCCCGGCGGCAGCGCTCGTGACATGACGGCTGACTCTCTCGCTGCTCTCTGTGTCGCTGGTTAATGACTCGATCTCTGGACGCAGCAGCAGTAAACCAGAAGCTGGAATCGATAGTCTGACTCAACGGCGCGACGTCGTCTTCCTCAGAGCGCGACCTCGACTTGGTCTTCTCCAATATTAGCACCACCGTACTTATTCCCAAGAATGATGAGCTGGCAAAAGTGTACCACGCAAAATAGGTACCACTATTACATTCTATTGTGGTGCACCTTATTCTAAAATTTTAATAATTTCAGCCAATCAGAGACAGCCAAGATCAAACCAAAGCAGCACACGGCAGCAGTAGCCGCTCGGACTCGCAGGCAGCAAGCAGCCGAAGCCTCATGAGCCGCCGATCGACCGGCGACCGCGAGAGCGGCAGCCCCGAGAGGGAGATGACCGGCATTCGCTCCCTGGAGTCGTCACCGGGAGATGGACCCAGCACGACGCCGACTGCGGCTGCTGGTGGCATCCAATTCCTCACGCTACGCTCGCGTGTGGGTAAGCGGTACCAGGCCACGATCCCAGAATTGCGTCCACGGACGACTGAGCCGCCGCGGCATGTGACGCCGCGTGCTCGGTTCTGTCCAGATCGCGCGGATGGTAAGGCGATTCGTCGATAGTCATGTGTTGCGCCGTGGAATCGAGGGAGGAGGGGGCCGGGAGCTGAGTGGCTCTCCAGACGCTTGGGCAGATACTGATCCTTATTGTGCATTTGCGGTGTGTCTTTAGCGCTCGGAGAAGAGCTGGACAAGTACTTGAAGCTGGCGCATGCTCTGCGTGATGGAGCGACGTTTGACTCGGATGAGCAGATCGAGACCATGGCGCTCCAGTATCTCCACCGATTCGATTACAATGCAGTCGATGCTGCCTGCTCTCTGTATGCCCGGCACAGCATCGAAGTACAGCCGGCCGTCGGAGGGGCGGCTGCAGCGGCGACCGACACGTCTCCGAAGCTTTCATCGGGGGAGACTGTCGCGAAATGGACGGCTGCGTTTTATCGAATCATGCGACTGGCTGCGATTGATCCATTGGATCTCACAGCGATGCAGCAGCTGCATGCGACTGCACAAGCAAACCGTGACCTCGTTCCAGAGACTGAAGCCGGTGTACTTGAGCGACTCGTGGCTCGCATCTCCAAATGGATTGAGACGGTCAAGAACGTGGCAACGGAGCAAGTTGACCGAATGGACTTGATCCTGCTCGCTCACGAAGCGGACGACTTGACATTTCTTGCGCCCGAGAAATCGGAGATTGAATCTCGAGTGTGTGAGTTCGACAGAGCGCTCGTGAAGCTGAAAGAGTCGCTCGATCGTGGAAGCCGCCGAAACCAAAGCAAAATCGACCTGGAAGAGGTGTGTCTATGCCCCCTATTATATATTCCATGCCAGAGTGTTGACACTGTCGTCTCTGCTCAAATAACTGTAGTTGGAGGAATTGTTTTCTAAGGTTACTGCTCACCAGATCAATTTTGCTGAGCAAAACCAGTTTTCGGAGATTGTGCGACAAGCTCGTGACCTCAAGACAACCATTTTGTCGATGCTAGCGGAAGAGAAAGTGAGTCTTCCGGCTATGCGTGAAGTGATGGCCAAGATGGAGACAATGCCTGTGAATTTTGAAGTGGAAGTGGAGCAATTCCAGCACAAAATGCTGAGTGCGCAAAATTGGCTCGCCAAAGTGCGCAAGTGCATTCCGAAACGGCGGCCTACCCGCCGTGGTGGAGGCATTGATCGGAAGAAAATGGACCTAGATGCGATCCGCGCGTTGGTTGACGACGCTCCATGTGATGACAGCGTTGAGATGTTTGAAATGCAGGATCTTTTGGAATGCGCAGACGAATGGGCAGATAAAGTCAAACTCGCTATTGAAGGAGGAGCAGATGTGACTCTCGAGACCCTTCGGGAACTTATGGATGAAGGTAGAGAGATGCCCGTTGAAATGGAAGAACAACAATTTCTTGAAGCAGAGATTGCAGCTCGCGAGTGGTGTACAAAAGCGGCGTCCATGCTAACGGAACGGAAGCCCCTCGAAGAGCTGGAGTCGATGGTGAAGAAAGCGCACTTGATTCGCAAGGGGATCCATCCGAAAAAGCAATCACGCTGGAAGCCTCAAATTGAGCGTGATATTCATGCTGCACTGGATACTGCTCGTCGGTGGATCAACGAGCTTCGAGATGTGGTGGGTGCATCTGCATTTGAGCGGTTGTTTAACTCTCTATCCTCAATGGATTTCCCTTTAAAATCTGACTTGTCCAACGAAAAAGCCAAAAAGGAGATTGACGCGCTTGTCAAAGTCTTCCAAAAGTCTGAGCGCTTGTCAATGGATGTGTCCAGCTATACTGAACCTGTTAAAGAGCTTTTGGTGAAAGGACATCAAACCCGGCAGGAGGCTTGTACTGTCCTGGACAAGATTGGGGTCAAATATGAATCAGCTCTAGTTACAATGGATGGTATTGCGAATTTGTCTGATAACGCCAAGACCGAGGCACCAGATGGTGAAGATGCGACGGTGAAGCCGTCCGGTGCGACCAAAGAACCGAGCGCATTTGCTCATGCATGTGCACTATTGGAGCAAATCGACAGCCTACCTTTTTCGTTTGAAGAGGGCTTGCTGCTTGAAAGAGTCGTTCACAAAGAGCGCGAATGGGCTCAACGTGTCCGCGATGCACTCCCGCCGCGCCAGTCCCGAAAGAAGCGTCAAGCAAAGAATCAGATCACTCTTGAGCAATTGCAGCAGCTCTTGAACGAGTCAAAACAGCTTCATTTCCAGTTTCCCGAAGAGCTCAAGATTCTGGCAAGGGAGTTGAACGAACTAAGTATTTGGCAAGCAAAAGCGCATCACGTGGTTGAAGACGACATCGTGAGCTCAGTGTTCCCAATTCTCCGAAAGCTGAAAGCATTTGATTTGCGAGTTTACGAGAAGCTACAAGCAGCAAAACAACACTTCACCAAACAGGAAGAAGCGAAGGCTGAAAGCTCGGAATGCCCGTTGATTATCGAGAGTGATGCAGCTCCTCAACAAAATGGGGCCACGGAACTTGATGTAGAGATGGCTGACACGGGTGGCGCTGCTGTGAAAGATGAAGCTGGCGAATTGAAGGCTAATCAAGTAGCTGAAATGACAGAACCAAGTCAGGGTAGTACTGGTGACCTTCCCAAACAAATATCTTACGCGGCAAGCAAAGTCAGCAGTGCATCATTGCCTATTTTGTCGATCAATGTTGATGCGATCATGAGTCAAGTGCGTTTAGAAAGCGGGTGCATGCGTAAAGAAAAGAAAAACGAAGATATCGACGACGCCGAGAAAGCCAATTTATCCCCGAATGGCACTTGTCTTGCGGAAAGAGAGTCAACATCGATCCTTGGGTCTGTTCTTGATATGGTGGAAGAGAGTCTGAAGGCTGTTAATGCGCTTGAAGTGAAAGAGGACTCAAAGTCTACAGTTGATCTTGCCTTTTCTGACGAAGACAACAACGTTAACGGAGAAATCACAGATGAAGCTGTGAAGCTGCTCGAGACTTGGAAAGAAAAAATCAAGCTAGTGATTGACGAGGGTGCTCTTCTTAGTGCAACTGCTCCAGAGATGCACTCTCTATTGACGACGGTGAGGCTATTGGATTGGCTTCAAAGCGCACGATCAATCTTTTACGATGAAGTGCTACCATCGAAAGATCTTGTTGGACAGGGAAAAATTATCGATGATGAGCTGAAAGAAATGCGCTTTCTATCTGCTCTGAAAGACGACACGATGGATGTTTTAGAGTTGATGCTTTGGCCACTGAAATATCTTGAAGCCCACGAAAAAATCGTGATCAACTGGACCGAACGCATGGAAAAATGCATGGAAGACAAGCATGCTTCACTGACAAGCATTCAACAGCTGCTGGGTGAAGGAAGCGGATTATTACTGGAGCCCGATGCATTCTCGATAGTGTTGGAGGAAGTGAAAAAGGCAAAGCTTTGGCTTTCCAAGCTCAAGAAACGTGTGAAATCGTTGATCACAAAGCATGTAAATCGGCTAAGTATGTCGGTTGCACGGTCACTCGTGGAGGAAGGCGAGGATATTGCGATCGAGTTGCCTGCTTTTGACTTTCTTAAGGAGCATGTTGATGTGGCGAGCGATTGGGAAACGCGCGTTTTGGACTCGGGTATCGAATCTGGTCAAGCTCGCATCGCTCATCTTCTGGGATTATTGAACGAATATGATTGTGCACGCTTGGTAATCGATTTGGATATGCATCGCGACGTACTCAAGTCAGCAACGGAGCGCTATTGTATTTGCCGACAGCCATTTGATGGTCTGATGATCGGATGCGATCATTGTGATGACTGGTTCCATGACAACTGCATTGGAATGTCTAAGGAGAAAGCTGAGAAAGTCGAACACTATACTTGCCCGTCGTGTACCATTCTGCAAGGTTTGTCGGCAGCCCTCCAGCAAATAACGGAGGAACGGACGGTCATGTGGGATTTGTCTGATCACGCGAAAAACTACGAAAAGAATTACAGTGTTGCGCTTCGGAAGGTGAAGCGCGAGGAAAAAGCCATCGAACGAAGTGAAATGCTGCATTTTAGCTGCAATAATCACTTGAACCAGTTGCATTCGCGGATTGAGGACATCGAGCGAGCCAAAGCTGCTCTCTCCATCGCCCACAGTCTAGAAAATAGTCGCCAAGTGGATACTGATTCTGCCAAGGTTCCAGTTAAAGCAGCAGAGACCTTGCCCACAGCAGAAGCATCGAGCACGGCATCTGCATCTACCGCAACACCAGTATCGGCAGCAACTGTACCTGCATCTCTGTCGAGTTTTACGTCTGTGGTGCCTGAAACGGTTCCCGCTGCTGCCGTCGCAGCTCTTGCTGGTATGGAGACTCTTGCCTTCGCAAATCGGTATCCGAATATTCTGTTACCACCTCCGAGATACAATAACATTGGTCACAGCAATGCAACATCTGTACTTCCAATGTCAGTTGCAAATTCAGGCGCAAACGGAGTCGCATCCGAGAAAAAAGAAGGCTCCGAGCGCGATCACCGCCTGATTTCGACCTCGGACTCAATTCCGCAAATGCTGTCGAAAATCTCAGAGAACACCGAGAGACTCTCTGCTCTGGTGTTCGCTGGTGGCGTGGAGCAGGAGCTGACGAAAATGAAGCACGAACATGCGGAAGTGAAGGCCCAAGTCCAGGACATTCAGACTTCGATCGCCCAGAGCAAAGAACGACTCAAGGCGGCTCAAGATACGCTGAATGATCTGAAGCGCGACTTTGAGGCACACCAGCAAAAGCTCCCGGCTGCCAAAGCGTGGACAAGAAGAGCCGTCATTTTACTGAACTCGACCAGTCTGCTCTCCCGTTTAGGACTCAAGAGCGGAATGTTTATGCCTCTGGCATACGAAGACGCAATCGCAGAGGTGGCCAACGGTACTCTTCGCATGGATCAACTGTTTCCAGAAGTGCGACTCTACGTGCGTCTGCTGCGCGTGGTCGGCTGGAGCTTCTTGGTGGTCTCACTGCTTCAGGAACGGCCGTCTCGTGAAGAGTTGACCAGTGCGATCGCGTACGCGACGCAACATAATTTATGGGAAAGCAAGACAGTGGGGCCTCTTCGTGGTGTCATCGGGCGGATGGATGCGTGGATCTCAAAAGCGCACAAGTGTCTGGTGAAAATGTCCAACAAGGCGCAGCGAGTGGCTCGTTTGAAGACTCTATTAAACGAGTACTCAAAGCTTCCGCTGACCTGTTCTTGGATCGGCAGTCTTGAAGGATATGTCCGAGCAGAAGAGATGAAACCCAGTGACGCTACTTCCGCAGAGAAATTAGTAGAAATCCAGACTGCTGCCGAGGCAGCCGCTGTCGCTGCAATGACGGCTGCTGCTGCCAGTACCTTCAGTGGGGCCTCTCCAGCTGCCAATCAACCAAAACCTCCGCGAAAACGCAAGGCGTACCCGAAAAAAGACAAGTCGCCTGCCGCCGTAGCAAACGGAAGCGCCAAAAAGCAAAAGATGGGAGCAAGTAGCGATGTCGATATGGCAGCAGCCGTGAACAGTGCATCCTGAGATCGGGTGACTGGAGACTACAATAGGAAAGTGGATGTAATGAAAATCATTTGAAATGCAGATTTGGAAAACGTCCTGAAGGCTCAAAATGCCACCTCTGTTCTTGGGGTTGGAAGCCGTTTCAAACGTTTTTAAAGCTATAAAGGTGCGTTAGCCAAGACACGGCGCACAGGAGAGGGCCACTTAACCAAGAATGAGCTGGTTCTCGTAGTGATCACTTCAGGTCCGAATCAAAATGGATATTCGCGATGAAGACGACGAAGGCGAAGACGATTTGGGGCAATGGCAACAGTTCGTGTCGCAGAGAGTGAGCGAAAACCTAAAGCATCTAGCAACGCTCGCCTCTGCCGGATTCGACTTCCTCGTAATCTTAAATATCCAGCAAAACGCGGTCGAAGACTTGTCTCCAATCGTCACGGCTGCGAAAACGCTTCGCGTCCTGAATGCCTCCCAGAATGTGATCTCGCAGTTGCCTTCTCGGGACTTCTGGACACAGTTCCGGAATTTGTCCTTATGTTTTCTCGGACAGAACCGCATTCGGGCGTGGAATGATATTGAAGGCTTGCAGGCTTGCTCGCGTACATTGGTTTGGCTCACGCTGGAAGCGAATCCAATCATGGGGCTCGCGAATGCTCGCAGATTTGTTGTCAACAAGCTGCCATTCCTGCAAGCGCTGAACGAGTATGTCGTCACGGACTTGGAGTTTCTTCGCAACCATGGTGCGTACACAACCTGCTTCCTCTAGTTTGAATGAAGCGCTGACGCATTGAATACACAGGATTCAGTTCCCGCTTTCAGCCAGAGGCATTGCGTCTGCACCTCGGCCAGTTGCAAATGCCGCTTGAATTCGTAGACGACACACAAGCGATTTCCTATCTGAAGCGGACGGAAACAGTTCTGACGCATCTTTACGGACGCAACAGGTAAAGAGCTTTACACTGGACACAGGTACTAAGATGATTAATCCAGTTCCACACTGTGCTGCGCCGCTATCAGCCCCAGTATAACGCTACAACGAGTGATTCGCGGGTTTCTGTCGCAGTGCCTGATGTTTCCACGACTGAGTAAAGTACGGAAGCTGGTGGTCCTGGCGCAAAAGCGAATTCGAGGGTTTCTTTTCCGCCAAATGATCAAACGCACGTTCATCGAGCTCGTGCATGCGCAAGGCAAGCAGCAACTTCTCCTGGGATTCGGTTCTTCCGATGTGCTTCCCACTGGCGCTCGACGTGGGCTCTTAAAGCTGCTGGAGCTGGTTCAAGCTTGGAAAGTCCGCTTCCATCTCAAAAAACAAGCCATCGCCATCTCAAAAATTCGCTTCTGGTGTCAAATGGTGCACCAGCGATACGTGTACAAGACCAAACTGCTGCTCCGACGAGAGAACGAGATTTTCATTTACTACACGCAACCGTTCGAAGAAAACCTTCTCGACCTAGCGCTTCGAGCTGCACATCGGGATCCGTACCTCATGAACATGCCGCTTGAAGAGCGAGTGGCGATGCTTCGACAGCGCTGCGTGAACTCCGGAACCAGTGTCTTGCGCATGCCAAAGGTGACCGAGCATGAGAGACCCTGCTCACCCAAAGAAGAGATCGAGCAGCACAGGAAATTGGCATCGACTGCTGTTGTGCGAGTGTTTCCGAGCGATTTCGCCCTCGAAACGCAGTTGCTCGTGACGGAAAAGAAAATGCTGATACAAGAACTGCACCAGATCATGACCATTCGAAAGAAGCACCAGCTTAGCCACAGCACACGCGATCTGCAATTCCGACAGCCGCGAGCTGTTATAGTTCATGTCAACCAAATGTTTTACGAACTGGAGAAGCGACTGGTGATCTGCAATAAAAAGATTATGCATACCTGTATCAAGCTGCAAGCGTGGAAGACACGCCCCAACGCCAAGTACTCGCTAGCGACAGTCCCAATTCGGACTCGCGGGCATGCACCGACGGCCTGGGAACGCAAGAAGTTCAAGTCGCTGACGCAATCAAAGCAAGGAATGGCAGCGAAATACCTCAAAATGCGCGCGTTTATTCCTTGGAGCATCGATATGTATCTTCAAATCGTGGCAGTTCTCGAGCGGTTTTCTTCGTCACACTCTCCCGTGCTCGGTTTTGCTATTGCGTATGATGAGGCTCGGTCCATCAATGCTGCTCTGAGCATTCAATCAACATGGCGCGCTACACAGCGGCAGTCCAAGCGAGAGAGTCTGGAAGTTGCGATTTCAAGGGCCCGGCTGTGCATCCAGAGATGGTGGCGGTTCCGCTGCGGGCTTCGCCGCCGCATGGACTTCCTGAAGTCTTGTTTATTACTCGGGGCAACCATAAACTCCAGTACTCTGTTCATGGAAGAGTTCGTTTACCGCACGTTGACTAACGCAAAGAGCTGGAGAACTGTGCGCGCGAATCAACGTCCATGCAAGGAGCATTCGATCCATTGTCTGATGGCTGAAGGCAGTGTTGAGATCGCTGTTACAGCTAGTCAGAGCGCCTTCCGCACTTCCACAACTGGCAAACAGCTTCGCCACCAGCATAGCTCAATATCGTATTCGAAAATGGAGCTTTGGAGCAGTCAGCGCTGCGGGTACTTTCCCGCTTGGATGCCAGAGACACCGGAGCATATCGAAGAGTCTATGAGTGCGAGAGATGAAGATGCTACGCCCCTATTGCTGACAGAGCGAGTACAGGCAGAGCCGACCCTTCTGGAGCGAGAACTTATACTTGGTGGGACGGAGACTACCGGCGATCTGTTCATGAGCACGAATCCATTTCGAGGCTTTGCTGATTGCAAAAATGTCTCTAAAGCTGCAACGAACACCATGGAGCTCGTGCGTAGTCTCTCGCGGCATCGCAAGAGAGCTTGGCAGACGCAATCGCCTTTGCTGTCGCTCGAGTCGACTTCGTTCGTTCGTCTGACCTTCAGCTCTGTTGAAGAGGCTCGCAAACGAGCTATCGTGCTTCTTGCGAAAACGTACGACCCCATCACACGCAGCTACGCTCGGCTGTACTCGATAGAGACGTTATTCGGGGCAGCGCTGTTTCACCACCAGGTACGATCTGCTCCTGGCTGTTCTCCCATCATTATTGCTGACTCCTGTCTGTAGTGGGCATTGACTCAGGTCCTGGGCGTGGACGAAAGCGAAGCCCTAGCGAAAGAGTATCGTCAGTGGCTGAGAACTGATTTCCCGTCTAAGTGGTGGGTTTACATGGAGCGCAAATGCCGAGGTGCGATCCCACTAGATCCAAAGGCCGCATCGACTGCGTCCTTGAGGCACGTAGCTCCATCTGAGTCCGGTATGTCGCCTCCTAGATATCATAGGCATGAGAATTCGACGCCTCCGAGTCCTCGGTTATCACCCAAGCATTCGCACTCAGAGTGTTTGTCTCCAACACCTCTACATCTTGTGGTTCCTGGGTTACCAGTCGATTCCGACCCGACTGTGGCTCCGAGCATTCAACCACGGCCACCAAGCAGCTCTTCAGCCCAGTGCCAAGGCTCGAGAGGGTCCAGTCGCCATCAAATCTTCATCGATCGACTTGGCAAAGCCGAATGCAGCTCCGTTGATCTGCAAACGGTGCGCGATGCTCGCGAGTTCTTCGTGCGGGATCTTCGCGAAGAGCGAGAGCGTGCAATGGAGGCATTAATCGTCGACCGCCGCATGATCCAGCGCGAACGAGCCGCTGAAGTCGCCGGCATCGCGCTTGATATTGATGTCAAGCTGCAAAGACTGAGATACGAGCGCGAATTGGCAAAGATCAATACTCGCGAGTGGGTGGAGAGTGAGAAAATGGCGAGCAAGTGCGTGAAGTTGACGCAGACATTCCAACAAACGTTCGCGTCCCAGACGGGGGCTCTGATGCGAGTGGCGGCTAGGAAGACAGTCGATCGTCGGCTGGAAGAACGCGAGGAAACGCGAAAAGAGCGAGCTACATTGCTCCGCCAGCGAGACCTCGACTCACTTGAAAGGCGACAGGATGCGAAGAGCTATATGTTTGTGCAAAACCAAAAGCTGAAGCGTGATTTGAACGCAAAGAACCAGACAGACCTAGGCACAGTGAAGCAGGCTCGACAAGAGCGGTCAGTCAAGGTTCGCCAGCGCGTGAAGGAGGACAAAGAGATCAAAAATCTACTTCGATTGATATGATTGAGGCTCGCAACGGCAGCTCTGTTTCTCTCCTTTTCAAGCCATGAGCTCACGCACGGCCGCGACAGTGTACTCGATATCTTCACGCGAAATGTGGAGATTGGTCACGGCTCGAATCTTGCCGTTAAAATATCCTCCTATTGAGCACAAGAATATGAGTATCCAAGACTTTCAACCAGGCAATTGCCACAAGACTTACCACCGACGTGGATGCCTTTGTCTTGCTCCAGTTTCTTTATCAGAGTCAAAGCGTCGAGCTTCGCGTCCGGCTGGATCTGGAAAAACACGATATTTGAGTCTACGTCGTTCTCGGTCACATTAATGCCCGGGATTTGGCTCTGATATAGCAGCAATAATTATTAGTCCGCAATCTAAATCAGCCAGCGAATCATCAAAACACACGTACGAGTCCCTGGGCTAATAGTTTAGCATTCGCGTGGTCTTCAGCCAGGCGTTCGAACTGGTTCTCCAGCGCGTAGAGTCCTGCAGCGGCCAATAGGCCTGACTGGCGCATACCACCGCCCAGAGACTTTCTCAAGCGTCTGGCTTGGTGGATAAACTCGGCAGAACCTGCAAGAACAGAGCCCACCGGCGCACCCAGGCCTTTGCTGAGGCACAGCGATACGGAATCGGCACCCTTCACGAGCTCCTTCAAGGGCGTCTTGGACGCTACACTGGCATTAGCGAGGCGGGCGCCATCGACATGCAGCTTCAGTCCCTTGTCTTTGCAGAAAGTTTCGACTTGGCTCGTGAACTCGGTCGGTAGCACGCGACCACCACACGTGTTGTGGGTGTTCTCAACGACAACAAGGCGAGTTCGCGGGTAGTGCGGATCGTCCGCACGCACGGCGGCAGCCAGGTCCGTGAGCAAGAACGTGCCATCCAGTTGGTTCGGGATCGTGTGCATACTCACGCCCATGTACGCTGTATTGCACAGCATCCAATTAGACATGCAGCAGCTTCACGGTGAGCTGCAGAGCCACATACCACTGGCATTGCCGCCTTCGTAGGCGAAAATGTGCGACCTGTCGCCGAGAATAATCTCATCGCCACGTCCGCAATGCGTGCCGACAGCAATCAAGTTGCTCATGGTGCCTCTGTCGTTTACATCAAGTTGGGCATTAGCAGTGCAAGCCTGTGATGAAATGGAAGAGCAGCGTGCTCACGAGGGCACGTAGAGCGCGGCTTCTTTGCCCAGCAGCTGCGCCACGTAATCCTGCAGCTTGTTCACAGTCGGATCGGTGCCAAAGACGTCGTCGCCCACCTCAGCATTGGCGATCGCGCTTCGCATGGCGGGCGACGGCTTTGTGACCGTGTCCGAGAGCATGTTGATCGCCTTGCGCACTGCCATCTTGGTCTTCTGCTCGCCTCTCGATCTGCCTTTGAACTGCCGATGATGCGCATGATTCGGCTAAGTGCGAATCCCGACCAGATCAGATGTATCTACTATCCTAATTTATTTACAAATGTCAAGTAAGTAATATCCTAATTTCGCAGTTATTCGATTTATCTACTTTCAAAATTTAGAATCTTTTTATCACTTATATTCTCAGAAGACCGGTTCTTGTAATTTCCGAAAAGCTGCGGTCACTCACGAAAAGCAACCAAGAGAAGCATGGCGATACCGCAGGAGCGCTCAACGTGGACGCGGCTCGTGCTGCGGGAGCTCTACGACTTGGGCTATGACCGGGCAGCCGCCTGTCTGGAACGCGAGGCAGCCGTCCAGCTGCAGTCGCCAGCCATGCAGAGTCTACAGCGGTTCGTACTCGCGCAGCAATGGGATCAGGCGATTCAGCTACTTCAACCGGCAGTGACGAGCAACGGCGGCGATAGAAGCAACCAGGACATGGAGAACGGAGACGTTGTCAATAACGGATGTAAGGCATCCTCGGGTATCCGCATGGCGTCGAGCGATGCGCTGCGCAAAGCGTCGCTCTTGCTGCTCAAGCAGAAATACCTGTCGCTTGTTCGTACAAAGCAGGTCCAAGCGGCTCTGGCCATGTTCCAGCGGGAGATCCAGCCTGCTTACGAGCTAGTACGAGCCGCTTAATACTTGCTGCTCCTTGATTCGAGCCTGAAATTTGGTGTGTGGCCTTTCTAGAGTGAAGACGAGATCTCCGAACTCGGGATGCTGCTGCTTTGCCGAGGGCCAGAGGACGGATTGGGAATGGAAGAGGCTGTGCCATGGATGAAGAAAGATGTGCTCGCGTCCATTGAGCAACTCGTTAGCCAGGACGAGATCGTACCTGCTGGAGCATTACGGGTGAGACTCACTGGCTGCTTTGTTCTGGAGCTAGAATACCCATGCTAATGCCTTTTGGTTTTGATGGAATGTTGTAGAAACTAGTCCAAAAGGGCAATCAGGATGAAGTGGACGCGCAGTCTTTTGCACAAGCTGCAAGCGTGTCTGCAGAATGTGTAGCCGTGCTGTTGAAGCACACACAGGACGTCTGGAATCTAGCCTTTTCGCCGGATGGATCGTTGCTGGCGTCCTGCTCTCGAGACGGCGCATTGATCATATGGAAACTTGACTTTCAAGAAACGGTTTTTCGTGTACGTTGGACTTTTGGATTGTAAATCGATTGCATTGCTAATCATCTATGCCTTCAGCAAGCTACAATTGCGTGTATGCTTGAAACAGCTGAGAGTGCTGCTGAATGCATCGCTTGGTCCCCAGACAGTCGATTTTTGCTTTCATGCGGCAAGGGAAGTGATCTGATTCAGCTCTGGGACATTGCGGTATGTGGTATTGATGCAGCAAGATAGGAAACGAGAGACTGAATGCTCAATGTATCAACAGACTGGAACTTGTGAGCACCACTTCCGACATCCAGCTGACAGTGTACTGAATGCCCAATGGCTGCCCAATGGAGCGCAGTTTGTGAGCGGAAGTCCCGACAAATCTCTCGTTCTTTGGGTAAGACTAAGCATTTTTTGTATATCTCTTGTCACCTGACTTACGATGTCGTCTTTATAGAACGCAGACGATGGAAGTGTTGAGTATCAATGGAGCGGACGTCGAGTTCTGGATATGGTGATACACCCGCATCGGAACCGACTGTTTGTGCTAATTTCTGGTGCTGAAATTCGTGTGTATGATCTCGACACAAAATCAGACGCAATGTTTTTCAAATCCGAGCAACTGATATCATCTATAACAATTTCATCCGACGGCCGCTTTCTTCTGGCGAATTTTATTCAGCAAGAAAAAATCTCCTGCTTGGAGATTTCAACCGAGACAATCGTTTCAAACTACCGCGGGATTCAAGAAAAGCGATATATAATCCAGCCGAGCTTTTGCGGGTGTTATGATGAGCTTGTAGCTTCTGGAAGTGAAGGTACGTTGTCGGTGCGTATTATACATAGTATATAGCTCTTACGTTGGATGTGTGGTATCGATAGACGCGAAACTTTACTTGTGGAATCGGGAGAATGGAAACCTGCTCGCAGCCGTGGAAGGCCATTCAAGTATCGTTAATGCCGTGCAACGCCACCCCGTTCATGGTCATGTTCTTGCCACTGCAAGTGATGATGAAACCGTTCGCGTTTGGATGCTGAAAAAGGATAAATGAGCCGGGGGATTGCTGGTTTCCCAGCTCACCTCTCTTTTGTAGCTGAGCGTTACGCAAGTGCAGGTATTGTCCAGAATACGTTGATCAGGACATGGTCCAGTGCTGCCTCTTCAGCTGAATCAAGCAATTTCGGTTTTAATTGGTTCTTTTAGTGCTAAATATACATGCGTAGCTGTGCCTGGTTCTCTATAATTGTCTTGAAGCAAAACGGACGATGATGCAAGCTGCGCTCATGCAGTCGACTGGACGGGCAATGGTCGGTCGTTTCAGCAATGGCATCAAGACGACACATCGACCAGCCTCGCTCACAAAGTTCAACAGCTTCACAGGAGGAGGAACGAATCCGCTCGAGAAGGTATCAAACGCAACTGATCCAAGGCGCGCATTAGAGGTGCCTCTAACCGAACCTGGATGGCGGCAACCTACGGTAATTGCATGGAGCCTAAGGTGAAATGTTTCAGTTGAGATCGTCTAACAAAAGCGTTCTACACAGATACGTGGAAGCTCGCGACATCGCAAGAGCACTTCGAAAATCTCATTCATGGCGAGCGCAAAGTTGTGGTCTACACGTTTCGTCAACTGTGCCTTCGGTCACTGAAGTTGTGCAAACAATTGCCGTACTCTCCAGTAAATTGGCTCTTTCTCGTACTGCTTGGTGCGCTCTCGGCCGTTCTTGGGTACGGTTTGCTCATTTTGTCCATGATTTGGTGGTCATACTGTGCTAACCTTGACTCGCAGATTGCTGGTGGATGGATGGGTGGGCTCTTTGATGAAATTTCGGCGGGCAATATTTGATTGGGCTGGAGCCGGCGACTCGTTCTGGGGCTTCCTCGTATGGCTCATTTGGTGTGTGACAATGTCTATGCTGGGAACTTGCTGCGGTCAATATATATCGCTGGCGTCCGATGGCTCTGGTATTCCACGAATGCGAGCGTTATTCGCTGGAGTCTATCAAAACCCGACGGATATTCTCTCGTTCCGAACATTTGTGGCAAAGACTCTAGGTACCATTATATCGTCAGCGACTGGACTGTCTGTTGGACGTGCCGGGCCGTATACACATGTTGTCGCTTGTATGGCATATTTGATGAGCAAATTAAGTCTTTTCCGCCGTGTGTACTTTGGTCCAGAAACCTACACTTACTTGCGTGCTGGTACGTAGTCCCATTGCATATTCCACGAGATGTGTCTTCAAGCGTTCTAATCATAGAATTGATGCATGGTGAGCTGTGGCATGTGGTATCACTGCTAGCTTCGGATCTCCTCTAGGCGGAGTCTTGTTCAGCATTGAAGTCACTGCCAGGTATTATGAAATCCGTTGCCTATGGGAAGGCGTTATTGGATCCTCGATCTGTATTCTGGTCTTCAAAGTCATCACCTTCCTCAAACGCGACGTTCTCTTTGAGCGCACGACATTTACTGGATTTGATATGGACTGGGATATCTTTTATTTCCTACTCTTGGGTGTGATCACTGGGGTAAGTTGTTGTGCATGTGTTAGCATAGCATGAAGGCTTTTAATCTTACTGAGTGTTGTTGTAGATTGGAGCAGGGCTTTTCTGCAAATTAGCGCAGTGGATGCGATGGATTCAGATCAAGATGTTTGCTCACTTCAAGCTCACGACTCCGTCAATGCGCAAACGAACTATTCACATTCTCTCTATTTGCATTGCCACTGCAGTGATCACTTATCCCTTTTCGATCATGCGTCTGTCTGATCGCGCATTCGTGAACGAGGTATTCCGAGACCAATCGCTGAGCCTCCCTCAGTGGAAGCAGTTTACCGACTTTCCCAACGTCACGCTGTTCTTCTACATCATCATGAAATACTTCACCAGTGTGCTGCCGTGCGGTTCGCCTTTATCAATCGGTGTGTTCGGTCCTTTGTTCACCATCGGTGCAGCTATGGGGCGTCTTTACGGGGAAACGCTAATGAAATATTGGAATCCATCGCAATCTCCAGCTACATACGCTGTCGTGGGAGCGGCTTGCTTTGCGTCTTCGGCGACTCAGACTGTATCAACGTCTGTCATCTTCTTCGAGTTGACGGGTCAGTTGAGCCACATGATCCCCGTGATGCTCGCGTGTATCGTGGCTTACTTCGTCAGCGGTACAATTGCACCCTCAATCTACGACATTTTGGCCGAGTGGGCTGGACTCCATTCGGTGTGCTACGATTTCAACGAGTACATCATGAATCAGCGATACGCTGAGAACAACATGTCCCCTATCAACACCATTTTCACAAGAGAGACAACGTATGCACAGGCGTTAGTGGCATTGGTGCGTACTCTTGGCCTTAATGCGCACTGATTCAAGAAACACTAACGTTATTTTCCATTACAGAGTACTTACAAGGCAGAAGAATATTTCCCTATCTGCGAAGATAAGGAGAACCGGATGATGATTGTTAGTATTACTTCTGCTTCTCTCCACGGTTCGTCTTTTTCTAACCATTCTCTCGCTTCCGTCATAGGGCTGCATCCGACGCTACGACTTGGAAGTCGGTATCGCACGATTTTTTGCGGTCCACCAACCAGAAGTAATTGGCATCAACTACTCAATCAGTGATGCCACATACTAAATGCGACCTTTATTCGTGTGTTGCTTAGATGCCAGCGGACACAAATCCAAACGTTTCGGCCAAGATTCTCAAAATGGTCTCAGACACGCTTCGTATCGATAAGAAGCGTAGCGCTGCCGTCGTCGACGATATCTCGCTTTTGAATGTTCAAGGGACTGAGGACACGACAGCATCTAGTGTGGTACGTGTTTCATTCCTGCCTGCTTGTTATCAATCAATCACTAAATATGCTGTGATCTTGTTGATTAAGTTGTTGCTAGGTCCTCCCTTTGCGCCATTTGAATTCTCATCCATTCCGGTCGAGAGCTACCCCCCACAGGTATATCCTTACTTGGTAAATGATGTTCTTGTAGTAGTGCATTCCTACTCACAGCTTTGATGGCACAGGTTGGCGAGGACGTGAATCTGAGTCGCGTGCACAAGCTTGCTGCCATGTACATGTGGACTCAGGTCTACGTCGTCAAACAGGGCAAGTTGATGGGCGTGATCAACCTCGACCAGTCATTGGGCAAAGTGAAGCAAGAGGAAGCTCCTGTCTTACTTGCGCCCTAGTCACACTGCTAGTCCGGAATTGCAACATCACGCACTGCTTCCTGCTTAAGAAACTAAAGAAAACTGCATAAATATCCCAATAACCATTACATTGTTTTTTCCGGAATATATCATACGTATGCTCTCTGATTGGCCCAAGATGATTCATCTTCCAATCAGAATGCGTTCCCTCTATATATAGCCAGACCATCAAATGGGTACACTTGATCGGAGCTCTATGGCATCTTGCGTGCTCGTCTGAGAATGCAGCGCAATGAAGTGGATGCGGTGCTTACGTCCAGCTCTCTGGGGCTGGGCACGCCCGAGCTCTGGCAGCGGCTGAGCCTTGAGTTAGACGGCAAGACCGTGCTAGAAAAGCCGCATGTGTCCAAGAACGTGCTGCTTAAGGCCATCCGCATGCAGACCGAGGCCATGCGGTACATGGTGGACGAGTTCGACCGGCTGCGCGAGAAAATGAGCGAGATGGAGCGCGACGCGCGCAACGTGCAGAAGCATGTGGAGCGGGTCAATACCAAAGTGATCACGCTGCAGGGACAGGTCGAGGACGTGAACACCAAGGTTTACGAGCTCGAGACCCAGCAGAATCAGCAGGTCGAGCAGCTTAAGAAGATCGACGAAGTCGCTGGCCACGTCCGGCTGAACCGTGACGAGATCCGACAGTGCCAGCAGCGCGTAGACCAGATGGCCACAGCTCACGATGAGCTCGCGGCATTGACTGAGGCCCAGTTCACGTCGATCCGCCAGGAGCAGGAAGTGACCAAACAGTTCGCCATGCAGCTGGAAGACCGCATGAACACCGAGGAGAAGGAGCTGTTCCTGGACTCGGACCACATTCTGCACCAGAAGCTGTCGCTGTCCATGTGGATGGAGATGGTCGAGAAGGAGAATCGCAAGAAGGACGAGGCGCTGCGCGAGTGCAGCGAGAAGATGATCAAGCAGGGCAAGAACGTGCATGAGATGATGCTTGAGACACGCCGCATACTGGACGACAACACATGCGCCGTAGAGGACGTGCAGCGCGTGCTGCTGGACAAGGCCGACAAGGCGCGCATGGAGGAGTGCATCGAGACCAAGTACGAGGAGATTTGCAACCAGCTGGACAAGGCATTGTCGGCTGTGATTGGAGAAGAGGACGAGTTCAAGCGCGTGAGCCAGGAGCTACAGCAACTCGTGACCCATCTGAGTGAGAGCAAGGCCGACAAGAAAGACCTGCTCGAGGTCAAGGAGCAGGTGCTCTATGACTCGCGTGTGCGGCAGCAGGTCGAGAACCTGCGGTCGTTCATCGACCTCAAGATGAACCGCGATGACGTGTTCTCGGCGCTCAAGAACAAAGCCGACAAGGACGAGATGATCGCACTGCTGAAAAGCCTCTCGGAAGGCATGAACGCGTCCATCGTCCACGCACAGAGAACGATGATCGAGCCCGAGAGCGCGTTTCTCACAGGGAAGAACGCTATCGCGCATGGCAGCCAGAAGCGCACAGGCATACTGCCAAGCATCGAACGAGAGAAATGTCTGTCATGCAACAGTACGCTGCGCGAATCAGCCAGCACTGGTATGGTAGCCAACAAGAGTCCATTTCCGATGCCTCCGGTCTACGGTGGTGGCTTTCAACTGCCGTCTACTGACAAGGGAGCCGTTCTGATGAAGAAGAACAGCCATCTCGCAGGGGGAGGAGGTTCCAGCTCCAATAATGCGGCTGAAGCGAGCGGCAATCGGTTAGGCTTGGCAGCCGACGGCGGAACAGAAGGGTAAGCGTCTTAGGGGTTGATAGTTCGAAATCATTCACTAACCTGTTTCTTGTGATAGCTTTCTGCTGGGCGTTGACGGCCACGTGTACCAAGGCGATCCAGAAGTGATCGCTCTCCAAGTAAACGAGCGAGCAGGATCACGAGCGAGCCCGGCGTTCAAGATCCCGAATGCTGTCGCCTCGCAGCGACGGTCGATGGCGCAGTTACCGGATGATGCAAATCCGGGCGATGAGGACTGAGCACCTCTTTCGTTCTTAGAAACTAGAGCCTGTAGGAATCGAATAGACAACACCGGCTGCGATTTTGAGCAAGCGCTGATTCAACTATACGAAGAACTCGTGTGATTTGGTCTAATTGCTCAAAGGAAAGAGTGTCCAACTGGTAAAAGTTCGTCTTCGCACTCGCCTGATTTTGGATTGTATTTGAATGTGAAAGTGGTCTAACACATCAGATCGTTGCCAACATCTTGGCTTGTTGGGTCTGCCTTTCAATCTCGACCTGGGCTTGTTTGGTCTTCGAGCTGAGTCCAGTGCGATAATTGCGGTCCAGGAAGCTTTTATGTTGGTTTTTCTGGATCATTTGCTTCTCGTAGAACTGCTGCTTGGGCGTTTTCTTGACTGTGTGGCTCTTGGTTTCTTGCGAAATCACCTGGCTTAGAATCTTTTCTTTCTTCTCTGCTTGCGAACGAGACGCATCGATCATCCGAGTGATAAAGTCTGAGCCGACGTCTCCCCAGGCCTGCAGGATCCGGAACTCCACTCCGCAACTTTGGCACCGCTTCTTCTTGTCACGATATTCAGAGTAAGACTGCGGCACCAAGCACTTGGGACAGCATTTCTTGTCCTAACGAGTGGGATAACCAAGTCATTGTGAGCAATTATCCTGTTAAGAGTGGTGAAATGGACTCACAAGTCTTGCGTTGTAGTCGTTTTCTCCTCGAGTCATCTCCAATTTCTGCGCGTGAATCGCAAGATCCCGAATCAGGAAAGCCGAGAGGTGGTCAATCAACGCGGCTCACCTTTTGTCTGCTCTTTTCCGCTGCCTCCATTCTGCCAATGAAGTCGTTTGCCTTGGAGTCGACCTCAGAATCGTCGTCTGCTGTGGCTTTGGTGCCTCCTTTTCTCTTAGGCTGGAAACGGCAGTGGCGCTCATCTTCGTCGGTCGCAAATTTACGCGCTACTGTGGGCTTTGCTGGCTCTGAAAGGGCTTGGATTCGCTTCTGCACCAACGACATTGTGATTGGCGGGTGATGGAGACCAGCAAACACAGCTTTAAAGAACTCACACCGATCGTAGCTTGGATACGCAATCAATTCCGTATTGAATGGAGCAAACATGAGTGCATCTGAGTATAGAATAGATAAACCGCCATACCTGGTGGCGCCGCGACTGCCTGCTGCTTCATCCGCTCCAACGCGTCTGTGGATTTGACGCTTTGAATCAATTTACTCTCGTAGATTGCTGGTTTCTTGACGCCAAGCAAAGCGGCAACGTTTACACTGACATTGTTCGTCCCGCCAGTCCGTCGGGAGATCGTTTTGATTCCGTCCTTGCTGGTCGATGACGGCGACCGTGACTTTTGTGACGACGAGCGAGAGCTGAACGATGGTGATCTGCTGGTAGCACCAGTCGCTGTGACCTGGATGGAAGGAGGAGGCGGATTTGGAACGGGCTGAATGAAGATTCCTTCCGCTTGCTGCATCGTCTGAACTTTCGCGAACATCTCTGCGAGCTCTTCGCTGTCGTTCTCGATGCCGTCGTCATCGTCGAGATACGCGTTGGCATACGCGTCGTCTTGGTCGCTCTCACTTCCACCGTTGGAACGTGGTGTGTCATCAGCCATTGCTGCTACTGCTTTAGCCTGCAACTGCTGGTATTCGAGGGACTTAAAGCTGTCTATTTATTATTGCGGCGTTCTTAATTTGAACCGAACGACACGTGAAACAGCAGCAAGATGGTCACGACACCGCTCGATATCAATCTCTTGCGAAGCCATGTGGAAGGCGCCATGGAAATGCTGCTTCGCGCAGCCGATGCCCGAGTCTGTTGGACTGTAGGGCAGGACGAGTCGACAAAGCAGACCTACCGGTTCCTGCCGGGGTTGTATGTGTCCCCACCTCCGCACGATCATCAAGATCCAGAGGCTACAAGCATGGCGCCAGTTACGAACTCGGAACACGCAGCGGCGACCGGTGAGAACGGATGCAAGATACGGCTCCTGCTGCATGGCGACAACACTTTCCAGTACTTCTGGAGCATGAAGCGCAGCGGAACGCGAGCCATGGAGCACTCGGTCGAGATTACTGGCGTGTGGAACAAGCCGATACTCAACCGCACACGACGAGGCGCTGAGGATCAGCGGCTGTTCCTGACTGCACGGAAAATGCGGTTCCAGCGGTGCTCCAACTACGGTGAGTCACTCTCTCCCTGCGTTCCTGGCGTTGGTATCACTCTGTTGTGTATCTCTGAACAGACCCAGAAGCGCAAACGTGGAGAGTGTGTCTCAAGACGCTGACGCGTCATGGATCCGAGTGGGCGAGTGTCGGCGACACAGAGCGCGGCGTTCCATCCATTATCATGGTCTTTACCTGCGCCGACGGGGTCCTGGAGAGCACGGGGAACGCAGTAGCGTCCCAGGTTCTCACGAACTCTCCTGCATGCCGCGTGCTAGCTGGTCTGACGAAAAAGATCGCCAACAAACTGGGAGCCCCAGTGGACGTGATGACGGACAAGTGGCTGCCTCCACGAGGCGCAGTCCTGGATCTCGTTGAAGACGACCAGAAGCTCATTCAGGGCTTTAACCCTTTGACCTGGTAGGTCCTTCCTCTCTATGTGCTTGCTTCGTGGCTGAGTGGTCATACTAATCAGCCTTGTGTGCTTATGCAGCCTAGCTGAGGTAAACAAAGCGCATTGTCTGTGTGGAGCGCCATCTCTCTGACATGGCTTCATTTTACTTATTTTAGGCACTTCGGACTCAGATGCAGACCCCGAATCAGAGCTGAGTCGGTTGTCTAATAAAGCCATCTTCTGTACTAGCTCTCTCGCTTACCTTCGTGTCACCTGCCAAACCTGCGTGCTAAATGGCGACGCCACCTGCAGCCGCCGCCACAGGCGACCAAGCGTCCAAGAACACGCCGCCGCTGCACTCCGTGGCCACGTCTCTGCGCAACTGCCTCGATGGCATGCTGCCGGACGGTCTGCGCAACGACTCGTCCGCCTTCAGCCAGCACTGTGAGTCGTCCGCAAGGTCCCTCATCGCCACGAAGAGCTACGCAACTCACTCTCTCTCTCTCAGTGACGCAGCAGAAGCTGAGCATGCAGGGCGAGAAGAACTCGTGGCGCTTTGGACTCAACTACCTCTTCGAGACGCTCAAGCAGCACAAGGACTGGTACGTGCGCAACCAGCAGTTCGTGCAGCTGCGCAAGGACGTCAAGCGCTTCGACTCGCACGTGTCCACGATCCGAGGCATGATCTCCGAAAGCGTGAGCAAGCTGGAGCTCGAGGCCGGACTGCGCGAGGCTGAACTCGAAGGCCGCGTGGGCGCGTACAAGATCATGTTTGAGGTGACCAAGATTGCCTCGCGGCTCAGTCGCCCGCTTGTGAAGCTGCAAATCCTCAAGCCAAGCGACTCATCGCTCTCGATCTATTGCGACACGTTCGTGCTGGATATCGTGCTCGCCGGAGGAGATGTGAGCTCTATTCGTGCTTGTTAAATAAGGCTAGTATAGCGGAACTGACCTCGTGGTGGTGGATTCCCAGGGAGCCGTGGAGTCGGCGTCGCTCATGACGGTAGAGAAAGGTGCAGAAGCATTGAGACACCGATCCGCTGCACATCCTAACAACTTTCTGATGCAGACCAAACGAAGCAGTTCCCAGAACGAGACGAGGACCTATTGATCGCTTTGCGTCAGCTCTCGGCTGGAGCCAGCGCCATGTTCATGGTATGCGCATGAGTCAACTAGTCGAACTCATACTTGAAATTAACGCGTCTCACAATGCACAGGAAAAGCTCATTCGCCTGGTCAATCGTGCCGAACTAGCTGTGAAATACCCATTAAGTGAGAAACCATCGATGCACCTGAGGATGCATCAACCCGACATTGACTCTTCTTCACTATCTGTAGTTAACTTTGAACAACTCGAAGAAGAAGTTTATGCCAAGATCGCGGGGGCCTGCGATCAACAGGTACATTACCAAACGAGCTTTGTTCAGTGAAATTTCAAACTGAGATCTGACCCATTTGGCTCACGAGCTCAGAAATACTGGACTGCCAAGAGGGCCATGGACGGAATTACGATCCAGTTCAAGAACCCGCTTTACTGCCGGCCGATCATTGAGCCTCCACGGAAGAAAATGCGCGTTGAAGAGCCGTCGGCTGACTCTTCGCTTAATGATCGAGAGTCATCTGCGCAACAAGGTAATGATGGCGATACGGCCATGAACGATGAATCGGCGCCCAAGGACGTGGAAGCACTTACGCCTCTCGCCAATGGCGAATGGTCCGGAAGCATTAGCTTCATTGAGTGGCGTGGGGAGGTCGCTCTTCATGTGGTCGGATACACTCCCATGGTCATGGTTGGTGTGCAAGCCCGACGTCTCGCTCTCGCAGCGATGCGTGCTGAGGTCCCTTCTTCGATGGACAGCAAGCCGAATGTCCAACAGGAAGAGACTCATTTCAATGACTTTGTGACGTGGACGGCACCGGACGGCAGCAAGCCCATCTCTCCGCAGCTTCACTTCGCGCGCAACCACAGCTTTTGCTCTGTCTTCCCTACGAAATCGAATGTGGCGATGCGTCAGGAGTTTTCGCTCACAACGAAAGAGATCTCTGGAGGATTGCGCCTACGATCGTTTCCTGTGCCGGTATGACCAGCAAAGCACATTTGTTTGCTGTTAATCGCTAACTCTTGCACTTGAATGGGTTTAGATCTCCAACGCATCAGACGCGACGATCGCCAATGTGCTCCAGATTTGCGGGCAAAGCCTGTTTTTCCATTCGGTTCTATTGACGGCGTTTTGCTCCAAGAGCACGACATTCGGTCGTCGTATCCCGGTGGACAGTGAAGAAGCTATTACTGGTACGTTCGTACGCAACTTGGAATATGCACAGGAATAGTTTGGTATTGACACTCCCACTCGTGTTTCAGCCGCTTTCAAGGTCGATGTGGTTGCGCCAGATCGGATTACAATGAAGGCTGGCGAGCTCTGGGGCCCTAACAAGAATCTTCTGATCGAGATTGAGACAAAAATGGACTGCACATTGGAAATGCGCATAAAATTCCAAGAGGCGGCGTCACCCAAAGCCAACGCTGCAACCATCGCGCAAGCGCATATCGAGAGTCCCGAGACGCTGAAAACCATGACAGAGACGTGCCATTCCATTCCATTGCTCACGTACTACGCGCTCAAACGCTCTCTTCAGTTTAAAACCGGCAAGCCGGCCGCTCGCGAGGCTGAGAGCAATGGCGCCGACTGCAATGGCATCACGGCGTTGGACGAGGACGATCTCTCGGTGTCCATGAAGATCGAGGGAGAAGACATGCTGCTGGACGACATGGGTCTCTTTTAACTAGCAACAAGAACACAAAGAATGGCATTCATGCATTCTCATAACGTGGAGCTGTCTATTGGATCCTGCAGGCTAACTGTGAACAAGAAGAAGAGCTGCTCAGGTTGAGGCATATCACTCGTTCTTGTCTTCTACTGGATATCTTAGTCACCAGTGGGGAACGGACTCGCATTTGCAAGTGCAGTGTCCAGGATTCGGAGTTGGATCTGGAAATAGCGACCGAACAATGCAGCACGCTTGGCCTCGGTTTTGTGCTGAGATGTCTGCGTGAGATGCGTTTGCACCAGACGACAGGCCTCACGGAACTGAGTCAGAGCGGTTGCCTTGAGCTCTTCGTCCCATGGATAGACCTGGTTGCTGCCGACGACGGTTGCGCTCTGGCGTAGCGCAGCACTTAAGCCGGCCTTGTTCATGTTCATGATCTGGAGCACGCGCGTGATAGCTGGAGAGAGAATGGACCCGGTTGCATCCACATCTGCAAACACTGGCGAGCCGTCCATGGACCCAGTGTCCTTCGAGATCAGCATCCGTCGGATCTTCATCAGCGGGTCACTGGCAGCGGTCGAGTCCATGGCCAGCGGCACCTGCACGCAATCAAATGCGTTGTCTTGCGCCACAAAGCCAGAATAGAGCAGGAAGTCGGCGTTGGATCGCTGGCCGTAGAACATCTTGACCTGCTCGTTTGGCTGGAAATGGCGCATTGAATGGCAGGCGACTGTACGTGCTTGCGGGTCCGAATAGGTCGTGATCTTCTTCGTGCCCTGCTCGTGGTTGCACAGGTCCCATCCTGGAATGAGCGCTAGCGCCGGCTTGACATTCTGCTGCACGACGACCTCGTTCTGTCGCGTAAGCACAACGCCGAGCGCCCAAAAGTAATTGCCGATGGTGAATTTGGCGCTAGGAATCGGTGCATCTTTCCAACGCGATAGCTGGCGCTCCAGATAGCAGAACTGCTTGATTGAGTTGTACACGAGGCGCACGGCCGAGCTGAACAGCGCGCTGTTCTCGATCGCCGCAAAGTCCGCCGGCTCGTAGAACAGCGGGATATCGAAACTCGTAGGCAGAATCCCAAGGTATGACTGGAAGAACGAAGGCTCAGCTGCAGGCTTGCTCGCTTCTGCTAGCAGACGCAGCGCCAATATGCAGCTGGGGAACTGAGCCAGCAGCGGATCTGCCTCCAACTGCTTCCATGCTGCCTGCTCACGGGCGGTCATTTGAGGTCCCAGTGTCATGGAAGATCCCAGCACGATATCATACGGGATCGACAGGAACAACTCGTCCTCATTAATACTTCGTTCTGCCACCAATCCGTTGCCTTCCTCGCCCACGTGCTCCATGCGCACTGCGCTCTCGCAAGTCACATGGCTGCGGAACCAGTCTGAAAACACGCGTAAAGCGCTGTCCGAGGGTGCTTCTTTTGCGAATACTCGGTGTTGGTCCTTGTTCTTCAAACGTTGGACCTCCTCAATGGCCTCGGATACGCGCCGCAGCACGTTCTCCTGCCAGCAACTCGGCGTCGCCGTGAGCTCCTGCAGCCTTGTCATCACGGTTGTCACAATGCGGATTGTGACCTTGAAAGAGTGACATCAACCCTGGTATCAAAATCACCCGCAGTACAGTCACACGCAGTACAGTATAAGCACAGCTCATCGGATCGAATGCTGATTGGATAAAACTAGCAACCATCGGTATGACGCTGGTTAGGGGCTCACCTAAAAAAAAATGTGGCACACATATTTAGGCCCGCCCCATTAGACGAGCCAGTTGTGCGCACTATTGAGCAGAAGCTTGAAGTGCTGGATGAGTGGAATGCGGTACGCGACACTCAGACTCAGCGGCAATTTTGTGAAAGCCATGGCTTGCTACCTGGTACGTTCAGTAAGTGGTTCTCTAAAGAAAAGGAGCTACGAGTATCAAATTCGGCTAGGAAAAACGTTGCGCGTGACAAGCCGCATGAAAAACGCAATCGATCTGTTGCGTGGATTTATATTGCCGAACGTAGTGCTGGCTGTGCTGTTGGTGTTGTGGACGTCCTACACTTTGCTGGAAGCATGGGTATATTGCGTAGTGACGAGCAAAAGTACATGGCACGGTATGTGTTGTGCCTCCGTGTATTACATGAAGTGGTTTCTATGGATACGGAGCATGTTACGGCTACTATTCCAAATTGCTCAGCGTGCTGATGATGTAGCTGTTCTTGGCTATACGTACGTCAGGGAAAATGTGCAATGTGATGAAAATATCTTGGTGGAAGACTTGGATTATGGGCTGTGCGGATGCCGTGATTTTTGCCGCTACGATAGTATCAATGCTACGTGCTGTGTTGAATGTGTTCCTGAAAACTGCACAGTTGGGGAGGATTGTGGGAATCGGTGGGTTCATAGAGGCCTTGTGGAAAATTTGCAGGTTTTTGATACCAGACGAACCGGGTATGGAGTTCGTTCGGCGGTTGACATTGATTCAAATACTCTGGTTATTAAGTATTGTGGCCAGTACGTTTTAAAAAAAAAAAAATCGTATGACTGCTGCCAGTGCCAGTTTTGTTTTAGTGTGGATATACATGCTATTTTTTAATTTAGGATTTCGTAAGGCGTTCTGTAGGTACTGTATCAATTAAGGACAAAGGTGTTATACGGGGTCACTGATTAACGACTAAACAAGTGCCGATTTTGGTAGGGTACAGGATTATGTAGGGCGCTCGGTTGGGTACTTTACTAATTGAGAATTAAAAACGTAACGTTTTTCCATAGTGGCACATGAAAGGAATGTTGAGCTAACATGAAATGGAAACAGCATGTATTAATTGAAGACTATGTAAAGGCGCTGTACTAGTTGAGGATTAAACAAGCATGGCTTTACACGAGCGTACGTAAGGTGATACACAGGGTAACCGAATTAAAATGAAATGGAAACAGAATACGTATTAAGGGTAGGCCACACAAGTTTGATTTGATTACAAAGGCTCGGATAGCTGCTTGTGCAAATGGTGAACGCACCAATACATTAACTCAAGTGCTCTTGATTTTTTTCGTTGGAAGTTCGATCGTGACGGTTGCAGTTGGCTCAGCAGACGCGTTGTTACCGTTCTTGCTTTCCACTTTCAAGATTGCATCTTCTCGTGTTTCGCCTTGGGTCATGTTGCGATAAGTAGTCAATTTGAGTACGCTATCGGTGAAGGAGTGAACCTGGTTCGACAGTTGGAACACCGTGCAGGCGGTTTTTCTTCTGCCAAACTGTGAGTCGAAATATATACTGGTTTCTCGCTTGCATGGAGAGTTTGTTGGGTTCGCTTTTGATATCTTCAAACGTATCTTCCGCTTCCTTAGCAATCAGTTCGTAATGATATCCGAAGCGAAATGCATCCACTGAGAGCACGCACAGCTGAATGGCAATTGCTTCTCCGTTCGGGGCACATTTGCCGATTCCATAAACTATCAACCGATTCGTATATGACTTGGTGCTTCTTGCGGTCAAGTTCGGCATTAAGCTCGGCGTGTAGGTCGTCCAGGAGCCCCATTGGCCCTTGCTTCAGTGAAGGAACATTTGGAAATGAGTAAGTATATAAAGGTAGTAGAGCGTTTTATGCGGCAGTTACGTCATGGGAAGGCTATGAAATGCATTCATGGGATAGTGAAATTTTCATACGAATTCAAATTTAGAGAGTTTCCATTGGGTTAATTAAAGCGATGGGGACCTGGTCTCGTTTACAGGAAAAAGGAATCAACTGCCATTTGCTATGTAACTCTGCAATCTTAGACGTATTCTGTATCATTTCCATCTCTATGGCAAGAAGCTGCGTGTGAAGTTGAAAATCAGGATCACCTGGTTCGGCAAGCACGAGTGACCAATACAACGACTAGAAATATTGGCAATCAGTGCCGTGGTTTGTTGACGAAGCGTAATTTGAACAAAAAGAGAAGAATATCGTCAAAGAAATCAAACCAGGAGTGCAAGTTCAAAAAAGATTGTAACAAATTTTTTGAACTCATTGATTTGTCCTTGCATCTTATCTGTGGATCCTGTGGAGAGTTAAGTCCTACGCAATCCTCGAGCAATCGTGTTTTTCGAAGAGTGATTTTTACTTTGAGCCTTTGGTTAAAGATAAGCTTGGTAACGATATCGTTGATGGAGTTGTCAAAGCTAGCTTGGTGCAGAATGAACGCGAAGGCATTCAAATAATTAGCATTTGTGATCGATAAATCATTAAAGTCTGGAAAGGTGCCTAAGTATTTTTTAGCAAGTGGATTCAAGCTGTGTGATATTCCTATACAACTTCCAGCTTTAAATGATATAGAAACTCGGATGATTGGGCTATGACCAATTCACGTCTACGACTACCAATAGTTCTTGTCCAAATCATAGACAAGAATATTTCTCCATCATTTTTGGACGACGTTCCAAACGTTGTTCCGATAGTACCCCACACGATATCATGGACATTTGGATCTCTGAAAATTTCACGAACAGGAATTCCACTACGTTTGGCTCACGCGATGACAATCGATAAAGTCCAAGGGTTGACATGTCCGAGAGTTATATTTGATCCAACGGGTATTCCTTCGTCTGCATTTGCATACGTGGCTCTATCAAGGGCTTAACATCGAAGCCATGTAGTGCTGAAAAAAAATCTTCGCTTGAAATCCACACCAAGCGAACAAAGAAAGCGAAAGCTACTTCAACAAGAATGAACATGATTTGACGAGATCTCAGCCAAATGCAATGAAATGCGTGCAAGCATTGTCCAAGACACGACAATATTAGCATCAATTCACAACCGACGCATAAGACTTTAGGTTATACACCCACTTAGTCTTCAAACCATGCACCCACCTATGTTAGCTAGCAATGTTAGCTAGCAATTTCGAGCTTAAAATCGTTGAACCAGCCACGCTAAGCGTGCTGCGTCGTTTGACCTCTATTCAGGGCCAGCTCCGTGTTCTGGTCGCTGCACTTGCGAATGCGAGTCCGTTCCCCATGCCAGTAGATTAGAAAACGAGAACTACAGAACCCCACTCAATAGATGAAGAAGTGCGTTGCGTCTATTTAATTATTTGAAATGATGGCGTGAGCTCATGTTTTTCATTCGTGCGGCTGTCGAGGGATTGGAATGCGAAGGAAATCCGACGCTGGGATCACAGTTCGACGTCCGAATGAGATCTGCGCTTCTCGAGCCAGGTGAGCAGTCGTCTTCAGCTCATACTCCTGCGTCCAATGGCGGAAACGGTGGCTGAAATGCGTGAGCGCGAGCATGGTCGCATTCATCTGCTTGGCTGCATAGCCAGCCATGGCAGCAGTCGAGTGGCCACGATGCACAGCCTGTTCATAGGTTTGAAAACTGTAAAATCAAGGCATAGACCCAAATGGCGTTCCACAAACGCACCTGTGAAACCATCTCGTGACTCAGCGTGGCTTCGTGAACTAGCACCTGTGGATATATGAATCACATGTGAGTGAGGGATCACTGCGCAAGCACCCGCTTCAGCATCAACGTACATCGCAGCCCTGGGCAATGTTGAACAGCCGTGAGGAATCGGCAGTGTCGCCTAGAATCGCAACCTTGCGTCCACGAGCAGGAGGTCCTGTGACCTGCATTCGCCAAGAACAGGTCAATACAACGCATCGTACGATACACTTAATGCCTTCCTTGTCCTACTTCGTGTGCGTGAACAATCTCTCCGTTCGGAAGAGTCACGCTCTCTCCATTCTTAAGCTTGCGATAGAGTGGTCCTGGCGGGAGACCACGAGCTAGTACTTGGTCGGACTTCAGTCGCCCAGGAATGGAATGTTCTTCAACCACATAGCTACAAGAGAGTGCGTAAGACTGACGTTCGTTCTACCAGCAGAATCGACAGTGTGCACTTACCCGAAGCTTGTGATAGTATGCTTCAGTGTGGCAGCGCGCACACTCACGTTTGCATCTTCATGCACATTCCAGACGAGACTATTGCCATCCGACTCAGCATGTATATACTTTCGGCGCAGACTCTACAGAATGCAATTGAGATTTATTGGAGATGCCGATCAGTTAGAGCCACAAACATAGCATACCGGATGCACGGGGGCCTTGCGCATGAACTTCTCGTGAGCGGACGCTGTCTTGAGCATCTTGTCGGAGACCAGTTCGTGCACTGTGATGCTCAGATTTGCAATGCGCGTCGTGCTGGTAGCAAACGCCGAGTTCAGGTACGAGAACAAGCCCAATGGACCATACACGTCGATCGGTCGAGGCACATGGCGACGCGTCCGCGTGTCCAAGAACGCTGCGTTGTGGTTGTCCAGGGTGCATAGGATGCCTGGCAGTCCATAGAGATGGTCACCGTGCAAGTGCGTGATGAAGAACTTGTTGGTAAGCGGCACACGGATCGTGCTCTTCATGAGCTGGCGCAGGCTTCCTTCAGCACAATCGAACATCCAATTGGCTTGAGCCAGTCGTAGACACACGCCTGTCGGATTCCGACGCACGGACGGAGATCCGGCGCTTGTACCGAGAAACATGAGCTCGAAGCCAGTGAACGGCAGCTGTTTGGCCTCGCTGCGGCCTGTGACGAGCGTATTGCTGCTGCGAATGGGTACGCTCATGAGCTCCATCTGACGTTGTGTGATGCGCCGATTCATCTCCTTTCGGCCCGAGGGCGCTAGCCGCTTGAGCTCCCGCTCGCTCTTCCATTGCGGCAGCCGCAGTGCCTTCCTGCCGGCGCTCGCCATTCAAATCACCCAATGCAACATGCCGCAGCTCTAAATGATGTTCAAGACACTAATTTCGGTACATTGTGTACATAAAATAACCAGTATTGTGCCTACTGTAAGGTCCACCACTGCGTTTCAGGTGACCCGCGGACTTCTCGTTCATTTCGCGCGCGGCAACTAACTGGCGATGGCGGAGACCATGGCCACACAGGAGTCCGGCTCGTGCGAGGAGTTCCTGGATGGATCCATCTTCCGTGTGCGACTGCACAACTTCCTCACGTACACAGACGCGGAGTTCCATCCTGGTCCGCGTCTGAATCTGATTCTGGGCCCCAATGGCACAGGCAAAAGCTCCATCGTGTGCGCTCTGTGCGTTGGTCTTGCTGGCAGTACCAAGGTAACACAGACGCTACGTTGCAGACGCCGTACCGAGTGACTGATGGTGATGATGATGATGATATGTTGCGCTTCAGCTGCTTGGTCGTGCTGATAAAGTGGGTCAATTCGTGCGTCATGAGCAGACGTCGGGCTTCACAGAGGTACGAATTGCTTGCAATAAGACTGTAGACATCGCATAGAGTCTCATGGCTGCTGTGCACTGTCCATTGGGTTATTGGAGCAGATCGAGCTCTACTTTGAGCGCGGCAATAAGACCATTCGTCGCAACATCTTCCGAGACAACCGCAGTACTTGGATGCTGAATGGCCGAGACGCTACACTCAAGCACATTATGTCGATAATGGAGTCGGCCAAGATCCAGATCGACAACCTGTGCCAGTTTTTGCCGCAGGACAAAGTCGGCGAGTTCTCGCGCATGAATCCTGTCCAGGTTAGCAATTGCACTCTTGGGAATTGCCGAATGCCTTGATGGACTCACGCATTGGAGCCATTCTGTAGCTGCTCAAAGCCACCGAGAATGCCATCTTGAATGGAGAACTGGCTGCGACCCACGAAGAAATCATTGAGTTGCAGCGTGACATGACTGGCAAAGAGCGCGTAGGTTTGCTGTCGAGTTGCGCATGAATGTTTGGCTTACTATTTGTCATGCGATAGGAACTCGAGCGCGCCCAAGCAGCATTAGAGCTTAAGAAGAGCGAAAACCATCAACGGGAAAAAGAAGTGGAGCGCATTATGGACCATGAATCCCGTATTCAAGAGGTTTGAGCTAGCTGCCTTAGTGTCGACTGTTGTACTCGAAACCTGATTGTGCGCTGGATTATTGTGGTAGACCGAGTTAATGGAGAAGAAATGCATGTGGCTCGAGTTCGAGGACATGAAGCGCCTTGTTGAGGAGCGCAAGGAAGAAAAGAAGGTGACACAAGAAGCAATGGAGGTGAGTCTGTGGAAACTAAATTGTGGTATTATCTGTTCTAATATCAATCAATTCCTTCGCAGAGTGCAAAGCAACGAAATATTGCACCATTGCAAGAGTTGCTTGAGAAGGAAACACTGAAACTTGAAAAAGTGCAAGCAGAGTGCGTCCTTGGTCAGAGTTACAAGTTACACGATCTGAACTAAAGTGATCTAATATGTGAATCACTAGAAAAACTGAAACGGAATCTCTTAAGCGCCAAATTGAAGAAAACTTGAAGCGCGAGAAGCAGCATGTACACATCAGCCATCTGCACCGCTGAATCAATGATACGTACTGATGCTATCGTTTATTTGTAGGTTGAAGCTTTAGAAGTTGCCCAAAGCAAAACAGTGTCTGAAGTCAAAGAACTCAGAAACCAACACAATCAGTCCCAGAGAAAGCTTGAGCGTCTTGAAGCTGACGTGGCGAATGTACGGGAATTAAAATCAGAATTTCGTGATGAATTGCAAATGAACTTACCGCGTGTATTTCAGTGGAAAGCAGAAAGGTTAGGAATGCCCGAAGAAGCAGCATTGAAGCGCCAAAAAGTTGAATTGGAATCGCATCAACGGGCTAAAGAACTCGAGGTGTGACATCGTGGTTGACGACATTAATTTGGCGAAGCTAACTACTTTATTTACACAGCACGCCGAAGTTAGCAGCAAGCGAGAAGAACGCGGTCGCGAAGTATGTATTCTCGCCATTATGATGAAAATTTATTTGGGATTTTTGATTAATGATGTTTGTTGCCGTAGCTTTTTGCGGTTGAAGAAGACATTCGAAAAGTGAAATACAAACTTGCCAAGCTTGAGGACGAAGACGTCCAACGTCGATTTGCTCTTCAAAGAGTTGATCCTGATTCAATTCGCGCGGCAGATTGGGTTAAGCAGAATCAGCATAAGCTGAAACGCAAAGTGTGGGGCCCCGTGGTCATGGAGGTTGTTCTTTCAGTCAAAATATGTCGATTCGTGGGTCGATCTCATTTTCTCAATTGCTTTTTGCACACAGATGCAGGTCAATGAAGCTCTCCATGCTAAATACGTAGAAGACACGCTGCCAAAATACGTCATGTCTGCGCTCGTGACTGAGTGTAAAGAAGACTACGACACGATCATTAGTGGGCTAAATAATCATTCATCAGGCCAGCGGATTAAAGCGTCTGTACTCATCGTTCAGGATGCCAAATGCAATCCTATTCACCGACCACACTCTGAAGAGAATATGAAAGCGTATCGTCGCCAGTTGGGTATTACAGGGTATCTTGATGAGGTGAGTAATGGTAAATGCTTGTCAATATGTCGCACGAACTTGGAACTGAATTTTCTTGCCATGTTTTTCTTACATACAGCTTGTGACTGCTCCCGACATTATCCACGAAGTATTACGTGCTCACGGTGGCCTTCATGCTGTGCTAATTGGTACCCAGCAGACAGAAGACATGATCAACCGCGGCGAGAACGTATTTACGTCAATTTCTTCTCAAGATCGCAAGGCAGCACTCGTGACCCCGTACAAGAAGTATGTCACGTCTGTCTCGAAATATGGTGATCGAAACGTGACAACAAGAACGAACGACCTTCAAAATCCGCGTTTGCTGGCTGCTTCATCGTCAAATGATGATGAAAAAGTCCAGATGAAGTCTGTGCTCGAGAAATACACAGATAGACTTTCAAGTATTCAAAACGAGGTAAAGATCCATGACTAGACCATTGCCCTTAGTTTAATCCGTGCTAACGGTGGAGCTTCCTTACATGTAGATTCAAGAATTGAAGGCACAAGAGCGTGTGTTTGTAGAAGCTAGGAACGGATCTTCGCACCGGATTACTGAAATTCGAACCAAGCTCAAGCAAATGATGCGAACGGATGAGAAAATAGCTGAGGGTGACAACAAAATTTTCAGTCTTCGAAGCGAGTTGGCACGGGTGAGAAAGAGAACGTGCATTTATCTGGACGCTACTGGTATTGATTGTGTTAATACGTAGGATTTATCTGAAAAGGAAGAGTCAATGATTCGTAAATTGAAGGGTCAAGCATCCAAGTAAGGGAGAAGGCATATGCAGTGTGCTTAGATCGTTTCAACTTACATGTTGTCTTCTATTGTAGGCAAGCTCGTCAAATGAATGAATGCTTGAAGCTTACGAAGGACCTTCTGACGACGTGTGCTCGCGATGTCGCGTTAGCGATTCGAGTCGGGGCACAACAAGTTCGCGTTGAGTTCACAACAAAACATCTAAAAAGAGCCGAAGCCCAGATTCGGGAGCTGGAAGAAGCGTACAAACAAGCAAAGGAGCGACTCATGAAAACCGCCAAACAAGCGATGCAGCTCAAGAGACTTGCCGAAGAAGAAGCTCCGTGGGATGAGCACGAGGAAGCATTTGCACGACTTCCTGACGATCTCGATGATCTGCGAGGGCGTATCGAGAACAACAAGGCATCGCTGGATTGCTTCCGAGGAGATCGCAGCATTCGCGAAATCTACCGGCAAGTATGTGAGGAAATTGAAGAAGACGAGGCCGAGCTGAGGAAGCTTGAAAACTTTGTCAATTCTGGCGAAAACGCTATCAATGACATCAAGGTATGGTGACTTGGCTGTAGTTCATTGTGCGCTAAAACTCTGGACACTCACTCTTTGCTCATTACAGGGAGCATGGCATGCCCGACTGAAAGAAGTGATCACTCAAATTGATTCATCGTTTAAAGATTTCTTTAAGGACATTGGATGCGTTGGCGAAATTGTTCTTGACGATGAGGACACGGTAAGCTTTTTATTATTACGTAGTTATGCGTGCGTGATTCATAAACATCTTAATCTGGGGATCACAAAGGACATCTCGAAGTGGGGAATTCAGCGTCGTGCTCAGTTCCGCAAGGGCACGAAGCTTTCAACCATGACTGCTGAAGAGCAATCAGGAGGCGTAAGTAATACCGTCGTCGTAAATTCTTGTACTGAGGAGGTGATACTTATTGTGGCACTTGGTTCTTGCAGGAAAAATCAGTCGGTACAATAATGTATTTAATGGCCCTCCAGAGTTTAACGCAATGTCCATTTCGAGTCGTGGATGAAATCAATCAAGGCATGGACGTCTACAACGAGCGCAAGGTTTTCCAGCGCATCACGAAATCGTCGTGTGGTAGCAAGCTACCACAGTATTTCCTCATTACACCGAAACTGATTACGGGTCTGGACTACCATCGTGATACAAAGATCATGATTATTCTCAATGGACCGTGGAACAATCTGCCGCAAGATCAATGGGATGCAAATCGCTTTGTGTCATGTGCACGCCAACTGAAGCGCATCGGAAATGGATTAGTACCGACAACCTCCAGCAAGCGTGTTCGGACCAAAGATTAGTTGCGTGCATGAGATCGAACACGATTTGATAGGAGGATAATATATATGTGTGAGAGAGATGCATGACTTTGTATGTAAATTCTGTTATACAAACCTCTAGGAGAAACAGCAATTACAACTCATACCACTAAAGAAAACACAAGCGTAGAGCTTGATTGAATACGTGCGAAACTTGCTCGTCGTCCGTGCTCTCTTGGCTTTCATATTGCTTCTTCGCAAGACAGGCACGATTATAAAAAAATGTCATGCTCACATGAAGTTGAATGCGGACTGTTCACTCTTCGGTTGGCTTTCGCCCACGGAATTGCGGGGCGAATTGGCGATTGTGAACAGGTCCTTTCCAAGATGGCTCAGAGTTTTTGATCGGTCGTCCATCGGTGGGGCACCTGCTGTTTGCAGGTTCTCGAAGAGATTAGGCTGCTGCTGTTGGGAGTGCTGTTGTTGCGGCGCGTAATGTTGTTGTGGGGGATATTGTTCTTGCTGCACTAGCGGTTGCGCTTGCTGGGGTTGGTAATATTGGTGCTGAGCACTATATTGTGGTTGCTGTTGCTGAGGAGCATAGGAACCATCGTCAATTGGGTCAAACCCATCAAGAAGCTAGTATAACAGAAAAAAGGGTTACTACAGGTTTCAAATAAGAGAAAACCAAAGTTGTATGCATACATACCGAGACTTCCTTTAGTTGAGGCGGTACAAGAACTTGCGGTGCTGGTGTTGAGGATCCGTAAATATCCAAAATAGGAGCAACAACTGGTTGGGGGGTGGCCACTGGCTGTGGATTTATGCTCAGTGATTCCATTCCAAGAAAATCGATCTCTTCAGTTCCTCGGGTTTTAGCCGGTGGTGGAGCCTGATAGTCGGCCGACACGGATCTGGAAACAGTAGGTCGCTTAGTTACTTGCGGCTTCGGAGCAGCAGTCTCATCTGCAAAGCCCATAACACGCAAAACTTGAAGAGCCTTGGAAGAAACGCTTGGCTTTGCATCGGTACGCAACTAGATGAGGATAACAGAATATTAGTTTTTTTCACAATAATGAGGGTAACAACAGTCACGACGTAATTACTTACGGCTTCCAGAACATCCACATTTTCTTCAAACCACGCAAAATACGGATCGGCATTTGGAGACTCCAGCAAGGCTAGCACAACATGAAGGGCCTTCAGGCGAACCTATATCACAATTACAAAATGAGTTTTTCGGTACAAAGACAAAGATAGGTAAGAGCAAACTAACCTGCCAGGCTGGGTCTTCCAATTTGTCCAGCAGAATATCACCAATTGTTTCTGAATTCAAAGTTTGCGCCAAATCAACGAAACGAGCAAGAGCATCGGGAGGTGGAGCACGAGCTAGACCAACGGAGGCGCACAAGTTGTCAATCATACCACGCTCGTAATCCCTATAAAATAACAAACAATGATGATTACTCGAACGCGCCACACAGGAAAAGCAGCAAGAATACGTACAAGCTCGTATCACTACCACCAGTTCCTTGTTGTGGCTGATATTGGTAGCCACGCTCAACAACTTGCGGTCCGGCACGGAGCTCGTCGTGGTCAGCAAGGGAAGATCCCATCGACTTGTCCATGTTACGGCGATCCCATCGATCCTTTGCCTCAATACCAATTTTCTTCAAACCAACGACGGTTTTGCCCAACTTGGACTGAGAGAGATCAGAATACTGCTGTGTATTCCCTGAATGACCGATCGGACCAGGATTGCTGAGCATCCTGTTCATGTTTTCGACATAGCTTGGCACACCACGTTGCTGTTGACTGCTGAAACCACCACCGCCACTGCTCGAACTAAATCTACTGTTGCCCGAATTACCGAAGCCGCTAGCGTTAGGCGGGTTGAAGCCACCGCTGTTACCATTGAATCCTCCCCCGTGGCTCGAGTTCCCGTAGCCACCAACGTTAGGTGGATTGAAACTACCGCTGTTACCGTTGAATCCGCCACTGTTGCCGTTGTATCCACCAACCGGCTTGGAGAAGTTGAGCTTGTGACCCACAAGAACAGTAGGGCGGTTATCGCGAGAATACCGCGGGGCGTTAAACGACGAATCTTGGGTTGGGTCCTTCTTCTGATAGCCTGAACTGCTCCAAATACCAGAAGCAGCAGGGGCAGCAGCTGGGGCAGCTGGAGGTGCTACAGGGGCATTATTGCTCCACGAGTTGAAGCCAGACGCTTGAGGCTCATTATGGCTGTAACTCTGGCTGTTTCCGTAGCCTCCACCAGGAGGGCCACTCGAGTGCTGATGGCCATACCCACCTTGATCACTGGGCGATTGTCCGTACGAGCTGTTTCCTCCATAAGGACCGTTGTAGCCACCAGGTTGTTGCTGTCCGCCGTACGACGGGCCAGACGAGGAGGAGCTGTCACGGTAGGGAGCTGGACGTGAGCCGCCAAGATTGCTCGTGTTGGTGTTTCCCCATGGTCCTGGCGACGATTGCGCATCATTCTGGCCATACTGCTGACGGTTATCATATGAAGGACCATTACCGCCATAGGAAGGCGCCTGAGGCTGGCCATACGAGGGACCCGCAGATCCATTGCCTTGCGAAGGTTGCTGCCAACTGCCACCCGGGCCACCACTTGGCTGCTGCTTCTGTTCAGCGTTCGAGCGTGACAATGATCCATCGTTTAGGCACACCAATGCTTCCTGGCAATTTGAAGTCGCAAAACGGCCAATTTAGCATGCAAATGACCAATAAACAGGAATCCAGATCCACACAAACCTGCGAGGCGACACGAATACGGCGGTACTTTTCATCTCCGTACACTGGATCCGGCGGACCAGTGCATTCTGCATTACCACACCCATTAGAGGCAAAGTTAGCCATGTCAGCACCACCAACTGATAAACTGCACATGCGCTTACGTACGCAAGTAGGTTGCAATCTCCTGCTCATCATCTCGGATAGCAGCAATGAATGCCGGACTGCCTTCACGTGCGCAGTACTGACCACAATACCACGATTTCAATAAGAGTCTGTGCTGCGCAAGTGGCAGCACCCAGCTGTTCCCAACGCACCGTGATGATCTGCAGTGCCTTGAGCTTGACGTTCAAGTTGCTTTTGTTCAGTCTTCCCAGCAGAAAGTCTGCGATCTTCTCGGCGTCTCGGTGTCCCGCACGCACTGTGGCTGAGCAACAGAAGTTCAAGCGTCAGATTAAACCAGTGCGGGTTCGCTCTAATCGCAGCGCTGGGGATCCGCCAAGACGGCAGAAGGGGGAAGAGCTCACCTGCGATCTCCTCCATGAGGTAGATGGGCACGGGTCCATCGTGAAGGCTCGTGGCCTCGGCCAGCGTCTGGCGGTTCATGGCTTCCTCCTGCGCTGCCGCGGTTTTGTTGTTGAGCCGAAATGGGCAACCCGCCCCCTCCTCTCACCCCACGTGCAACAAACTCTATTATTTGATACGATTGTCACAAATTGAAATTGCACACACATTGTTTTCGTACAAAACCTGTAATAGATCATACTACGGTGAAAATGTAAGTTCACCTGGCACTGGGAGCCCCACCCGCCTCCCTTAAAGCCGCCACTCGTGTTTCTGAAGAGCGGTTTTTAGCGCGCGCGCGCATTTCCGGCCTCAAGAGAGAGCGCGACTTGTCGTATGGGCAAACAGGGCCATGGCCGCCGGTTGACTGACAAGGAGCGCATGGAGATTATCGAGCTCACGCGCAAGAACCCGCAGCTGCGCCACGTCAGCCTTGCGGCTATGTACAACGTCAACGAGTCCACCATCCGCAAGTGGCGCGTGGCAGCCAATGCTGAAAAGATTGAGGCGCGGTACCAGCAGGGCGTGCAAGGGTCGCGCGATGTCCGACAGCGAGGTCAAGCCGTCAAGAACGTGGAGTTCGACAAGGCTTTGTACGAGTGGATTTTGTCTCAACAGCAGCAGGCAATCGAGGTGCCACCCGTGCGTATTCGAGAGAAGGCCCGACTGTTGGCACCGAGCTATGAAGGCTTGGAGGGCTTCAAGGCGTCATCGGGATGGTACTACCGCTATTGTAGACGTTATGGATTGCCGTGTCCAGGGTCTGTTCAAGATAAGAGTGCTGATAGCCTTAGCGAAGCACGCGCTGTTGTCCAGCAGCTGCAGGTGCCAGTGCAAGAGCCGATAGCAATGCCGATGCCGATAGCAATGCCAATGACAAGTGACCTACATCAAGTAGCAATTCCAATGCCATCACTTGAGTCAAACGAGACGA
The DNA here is from genome assembly GCA_023335875.1 of Elongisporangium prolatum. Taxonomy (NCBI): domain Eukaryota; phylum Oomycota; class Peronosporomycetes; order Pythiales; family Pythiaceae; genus Elongisporangium; species Elongisporangium prolatum. The sequence goes on along the minus strand of JAADVW010000022.1, from coordinate 45,189 downwards.
TGCAGCTGCATGCCGCTGCGAATCCAACAACACAAACCCGTAAACGCAGAGCCGAAGAGATGATAATCAGTGACGAAGCCGCTGCTGAGCAGCAACTGCTACTAATTTTAGGCCATAAGACAGGATCCAAACGTGTAAAGCCGCTCACAGTGGGCCAAGAAGCTATCATGCATCTGCTCAAGCACCACAAGAACTTGATGGACGTCAGCTGTCGACTGCGCTTTATCAAGCAGCTAGCGCATATACCTGGCGAAGCAGAGATGTACTTAGTCATGGACGAAGACACACGAGTAGAGTACATCAAGGATTTCATAGACAAGACCACAAGCGGTGGCATGCTGGTTTGATCGCATTCGCAACAATGCGATACGGATGACAAGGCTTCAGTGGTCATGTCGTAGACCGATCGTTCATCCGTTTCTGTAGCCATTAGTAGCAAAGAGGCGATATGGACAGCGCAACGACATTGAGGCACAGTGTATTGTCGCATTGATTCATGTGTGTGAGCGTACAATACTACTTGAGCTGAAGTTTTGAGCGTGAATTGATTACCATGTGCTTCAGAACAGGATCCTGTTCGAGTAATCAGATTGGCTCCATCTCCAGGATTTTGGCTGTTATTCGCACGTCCACCCACTCGCTTTTTTATCCGCACGTCTTTCAAAAACTCAGGCGAAAAATTCCAAACTGGTTCTGATGCCTCTGTAAATAAATTATTTGCGATCGCTCAACACCGCACATTGGAATGCTTGCATTTGATCCTACCCTGTTTCTATTGATACCCCGTTAAATCTGATTGTTGCGTAGCTGATCGAATGTGGGACCATGCGCACCCGGAGTTTCACATTTGGCAGCTCAGGTTGCCGGAGCTCACAGCGCCGAGCGCCTCCGATCGATCTGCTCCTGCGGGCGACGCAGAGAGTGCAAGCAGAGCCAAAGCGAAACACGCGTGAGTCATGGGACAGGCCGGCTCCACGGAGCAGAAGGTCGCCATCCGCGATGTGGTGAATATCAAGCCTGGCGCGCATGGCAAGGCCGAGAAAGACGCCATGCGCCAAGCGCTGCAGACATTCTGCACCATGTTCCCACTCGAGGTAGAATGTCGAATCTATCAACAGTATATTGCATGCGCTTTGCTTGGCTGTTCTTACGTTGTTTGGTCTTCGATGCAGCAACGACAGAGTCTTGAGGAAGCGAACGGCGCTTTGGTACTGGATGTCAAAGAACGTAAGCTGTTTGATGTCGTGCACGCAGCGCTACAAGAACAGACCGAGCAGACGGAGCGAGGATCTAACGAAGATCTGGTACGAACTCCTTGTTGACATAGATAGCGCCCATTGACTGAAAGATCTTGTGACGAGCGTAGATTGAATTGCTTTTGATCAGCTTCAAGCGTGTGATCATGTGGAGAGAACTGCATCGACTTTGCGCCAAGTGCTCGGTCAAACCTTTTTTGAACTGTCTGGTAAGGAGATTACCATACGAAAATGATATCCTCCGTGCTGACTTTATCATGTGACCTGTGTTGTAGCTGTTGTCTCCAAAGGTTGCCTTGCTGGTGCTTGAGACCATCTTCCAAATGATCACTGCGTGCCCTGGCGCTGAATCTGTTGAGAAAAGCGATAAATGGGAGTCGGCAAACAGACGAAACTTCGGTGAAGGCGGCGGTTTTGAAGTGCTACGGTCGCTCATGGTACAATACAGCGCTGGCGAGAATCAGGCACCAGCAAACGAGGACATACTGCGCGATGTCCTGATGCTCTTTCATCTCACTCTCGTTACTCGAAGAAATACGTCCGACGTGTTCACGTGCATGCAGGCAGTCGGAGCTCTGCTGAATGCGCGCATATCGCTTTTGGATTTGTGTCATCATGCGGATCCGGTGATTCAAGACTACGCTATTGATTTAGTCAAAGAATTATTTTTACTGATTGATTTGGAGCAAGTACACGACCTTCAGGAATCAGCTCGGGAATATGGCGCGCTTCTGTACGCTCTTTCAGTTACTGTGGATAAAACGGTAAGGAATCTACGCGTGATGCTGAACTGTGACCATGACGAGGAACTGAACAATTGTGCTCAATTACGTCAGAGTGATGCCGGAAAAAATGATGATAGCAGCAGCGAAAAAGAAGAGTCGCCTACTAATTCGACTCAAGGACGCGTTGATAAATGCATCGACCTGGTTGAAATGTTTTGTGCTGGAAATACTCGATCAAAGAAAGCAATGTATCGGATTTTCCCGGTTGAGCTCTTCATTCCAGTCGAAAGTCGCCAGGATTTGATATCGCGACATACTGCATCTTCTCTTTTGAAGTCTACACGCAACAATCGATCAATGCCGCATTTCTCATTCGACTTTGACAGTAAATCCAGCGCTGACAATAAACGCAATCGAGTGATGTCGATGGCACCGAGTGCTCGTAATGCCGGAAATGGAGCCTTCCAGAACTGGCTCAGTGATGCACGCTCTCAAGGTGAGTGTTGGAGAGACATTATGCTCGCTGTGGTTGACACGCATGAGCGTCCAGAGCTCGTATGGAGAAATGAAATGCGTATGGAATTGCGAGAAGCATTGCAACTGGAAATTGAACATCTTGAGAGTCGCCGAAGTAGTGAAGAAACGGCTGCCAGTATAGCTCGTTGGGACCATGAAATGTTTTATGTAAACTATCATTCCATGCAAAGAGAGCTGATTGTAAATGGCTACTTCATTGAGTATTTAATCCCCAAACTTGCTGATCTGGCAAACTCGTACGAAGTCGTGGAACCAATTGTATTGGCATGGCATCTGTCTGATCATTTGGCTGTTGAGGTTAACCAGCAGTGGCGACTACAATGCATACGATGTCTTCGGTTGCTTATTCGACGTTACGCGATGCTATTCCACGGTCAGTTGCCGACACGCCACGTGCTAGCGCTGCTTGAAAATCACAATGAACAGCCATTAGAGTTTGTTCGGGAGTGCTTTTTGCTGCTAAGCACGGCGATTGAAACTACACGGAATGCACCGTCGGAGAGCTTAAATCGTCAGAGTACCTTGGTTGCATCTTCGGTTATCGGTGTGCTTTCAGATCCAATATTTTTAAGTAACTTGGCAACTTGCGAGAATAATGACCGCGACACCGAAGATGAGGACAGCGATGACGAGGATTTGGTTGATGGCGAGGAAGATCAAGTGTATGTGAACAATGAAAGTGACGCAACTGTCCGCGCTGGGGTGAATGTGCTACTGGCCATCGTTCGACGATCGAAGTTTAGTCTGCTCCTTATCCGACCAAAGCGTGTGTTCATGTGCAGACTTTTGGCTGTAGAAACACTCGACCATATTACTATTTCTCGCATTTTGCTGATATTGAAGCAGTTGTCTGCTCTGGACCAAAACAGTAGCAATTACAATGCAATTGTCGCTCAACGTGGATCCGGGAAATCGACCATGGATACGAACTGGAAGTCATTGGCACTGGTGTATATGCTGTTTGCGAGCTGTGACCCGAAAGGAATGGGCATGTGTCTTCCCGTCGCCGAGTTTTTGAAGGAGAATTTTACCGACATTTTACAATCTGCAAACGGCACGAATATTGCGACCACGAAATCCGAATTTAGTGACCTTCTAAGCGAAGCATTGGGCTTTGGAGGGTGCGGAATGGGCCAACTACTTAATTCTTGCTCTTCTGAATCATTCACCGATGTATTTAATGCACACGAAAAACGTGCTGCCGATGTATCTTGGGGTCGACAGCAGCGCGCAAGGTTGTTTCAGTACTTGAAGCGGAAGTTTGTGGCTACCAGTGGGAATCAGAATGAATCCGACGTAGATATGCCAAGCAAGTACGATAATGTGGACGATGAAGTTTTTGTGGGTAATATTTTCCTCAACTCCTACGTTGAGGGCGATGGTCAATTTTTAAATTTTTGGACCACTGAAATGTACACCTCGCTGATCAATGCTTTATTCCTCCGGCTACTGGATCTTGGACGCACCAAATCAGTGTTTGGTGGTATCAATGACCCAGCAAAGCAAAGAAAAGGACGGGAGCCCTGGGAAATTCAAGTCTTAATACTGAAGGCATTAGTGCGATTGGTTCCTGCTCAATGTGCCAACGTCGAGATCAAAAGAGAATACTACGAATCTCTCTTGACGCCATTGCGAAGGACACTGCTGGGTGATTCTGACCAGATTCGAGGCATTCTAGCTATGGAGCTACTCATTGCAACTTTGAGTTCGACTCAAGAAGAAAATGTGAATACGGCAATCTGTCGATCGTTCTTGGGAGAAAAAGGACTCAGTGTTGTTGGTGAGGCGCTGAATCGCATGCTCAATCCAACTTATCAGACATTACTCAAGGCTGGCGATGCAGACGCAACGAACTCCGCGCGCGTACTCTTGTACCGTGTCACAGAGGTTTTGTCGACGCTGGCAAAGCACCAAGATGGGATTCAAGCCATCAAGCAGAATCCAACTCTTATCACATTGTTGCTGGAACTTTCATCAAAGCAAACTATCATGCGTTATTCCGAGGACGCCGCTGCTGTATGCCTTAGCTGCGTGACAAGCATGTGTCAGAGTGAAGAGCTCTCCAGAGTTGTTGTCGATGCTGGTGGTCTGCTGAATTTGATCGAAACTAGCGCATTTTGTCCCGCTGAAGAAATTGCAGAAGCTCCGGTATCAGCGGATGAAGAAGGCCACAGCAGTAGCAGTGAGGGCCCAGTTGTGCTTCAGCGCAAACAAACTCGCTTCTTCACTGCCGTTAAAAACGCTTCATTGGCTCTTCGTGCTTGCCTGAATGCGAAACCCAGCGATGACTCACCAACATTCCAAGTGATGAAGCAACTTTTGACTCCAAGCTTTGTTCGCGTAAGTTGGCGTTTTTTTTCTGAAAGATGTGAAAACTCGTTTGAGCTGACTGATTTGGTTTTTTATCCCTCAGATACTGCGTGCATCGCCAGAAAAGTTCATTGCCCAACTCCAATGTGCTGACGATATCAACTCGGCCACGCTCATTTGGACAAATAGGTAAAGTCAAGTGCAGCAAGTGATCGAAGGCCAATGCTGACTGCTTGTGTAATTTTTAGTATGCGCAAACGACTGCAAGACTGCCTAGCATTAGAATTATCCAAGGTCAAGACGGCGGAGCAGGCCGATGTGTGGCCACGCTGGAATTTCGAACACTTTATAGCGGCTGATTCGTTCCGCTATCAGTACAGTGAGTTGTCAGAGGAGCTCATCCTTCATGATGTGTACCTCAACAACTTTGTGGCGGCCGATGAAGTGTATCTGGACGGCATCGACATGGCGTCATTCTCCGAGGCGCTTCTGATCTCGATCCAGAGCAACGAGAACGTGCTGCGCATTCTCCAACAGGTGAGATGTATTTCCATGGCCCCCATTCGTTTCTTTGGTGACGACCAAGTGATTTACTGGAATGATTTTTGTTTACATCGTCTTTCTATTTTTCCACCACCATTTGTAGCGCGGCGCGAGCGATCCAGGCAAGGAAGTGGCTGTCGGTGTCATGCGGCAGGCTCTTGACAAGCTTGTGAGCGTACACCCGCAGCATAATCTCGAGGTTCGCCCTGTTCCGACGCCCATGATGGGCTCCCCAGTCGAGTCGTCTTCGGATTCTTCGTCTGCCAGACCATCGTTGATGTCGTCTTCGTCGTCTTCCGCGAGTCCAGCCACCGGCGTGAATACTGTTCAGATCCTGCGCCGCATGAGCTCCGAGAGTCTGAACCTGGACGATCTCATCGTCTAGAGAGCGCCATGTAATTTATATCCTTCCCTCTTCTGGCCACCTGTCTGCTCCGATTTTCCATGGATCGGCTTTCTCTGGTGCCATGTGTGGTGAGACCTCAATGGCACGATTGAAGTATCAGACTGGCCTATCTATAACCGGCGACCTGGAAATAGAGCAAGCAGCTGAACATTAGTTAATACTTCTCCAGTTCAGGTCCAGCAGAAACAGCCTATGCCATTTCGCAACTCCACCCGCAACGGTCCTTTATCCTCCCTCCACTGCCCATGGCCGCTGCTACGGACGCCTCGCTCTCGCTCGCGAGCGTCAACCTGCACATTGGCAGCCTTGTGCCCAGCACCTCGTACACTGACAAGAAGGCTGAGCGAGCCTCTGGCCGCCGTCTGTCGACCCACAGCAACCACCACCACGGGAATGATCTGACCTGGACGCAAACGCAATTGCAGGACCGCATGCTCTGGATGCGGCAGTTCAAGACCAACAAGAAGGGTGGTCTGGTGTTCTTGGACCAGGACGCGCTCAAGAAGCAGCAGGGCGTGTTCAAGGAAGTCATGATGCAGGTCGGAGCTCAGTTGCTGACTGGTAAGTTGGAAGTGCGGATCTCGCTGCCGATCCGCATTTTCGAGCCTCGTACGCTGTTGGAGCGCGTGGTGGACGGATGGAACTACGCACCAACGCTGCTCAAGAAGGCTGCGTTGTCCAGCGATCCGCTTGAGCGTATGAAGCACGTGATCGCGTTTGTGGTGGGCGGACTCCACTTCTGCGTGGGCCAGCTCAAGCCGTTTAATCCAATCCTGGGTGAAACGTACGAAGCCACGTACGCCGACGGCTCGCGGGTGTTCCTCGAGCACGTCGGCCACCATCCTGTGGCCTCGGCGTTCACACTCTCGGGGCCCAAGGGGCTCTACCAACTTTCAGGCGTCTACGAATTCGAGTCGGTCACGAGTCGTAACTCCATCACCAACCACCAGGTTGGAACGACCAAGATCGTGTTCCAGGACGGCCACACGATCACGTACACAGCGCCTCAGATCAAGGTAAGACATGCATTCTGTCGCTTGGCTGGGAGAGAGAGCTCATTTCACTGCTGATGGCCCACAGATGAGCGGCCTGCTGTTCGGCGAGCGTGTGGTGGAGCTCGTGGGCGTGGCCAAATTCACGGATGCGACTAACCACCTCGTGGCCGACGTGAACTTTGAAGCCAACAACTCGCTGTTCATGAAGTCGTCGGCGGAAGATATAAAGGGCCATATCTATCCAGCCAAGGTGAGTCGCATGTCGGACTCGTATGACTCCACTGTGCTCATCAAAACGTGTTCCGCCTTGCAGAAATCGGCCAAGCACGCGCTCTCAACGGTCCAAGGCTCGTGGCTGTCGCACTTGCAATTCGACAACAAAATGTGAGTGGTTGTATTACGCCGTTGGATCGGATTGCGCGGTCTCACGGTCGTCCTTCGCTTGTGTCATCAGTTACTGGCATGTGGAATCCGAGCCGGTTTTCGAGCACACGCCCGTAGCGAATCCGCTGCCGTCGGATTGTCGATTCCGAGAAGACCTGGTCGCCTTGAAGGTACGTTTTGAGGCTAAGCGGTTTTGCCAATCAATCCGCCTCATGAAATCTCCGTGTCACATTAGAATGGCGATTTGGCACTCGCCCAGTCGGAAAAGCTTCGCTTGGAAGAGCTCCAGCGAGAAGACAAGCGGCTGCGGGAAGAGCAGAACAACAAGGCTTGAGCCATCAGTAGCTAGTGTATCAATTACTACAGTGCAAGTGCCCAGGAAGGATGCCAACAGAAGCTCTCTATATTGCGTTGTTTATTAGAAAAGAGACGAGCGGAGGAAGTGGGAAAGACAACAAACATGCTTAGTCCATACGGCTGCGTTTGATGCATTCCTTGTCTGGGACACCGATCTCGCTTGGGCTGGGGTCCTCGTCTCCGCTACGGGGGACGGACAGCCTTTGGATTGACTTTCGCTCCATGTTTGTCGATGGAGCCAATGAGAACGGGTTTACTTGTGCTTCTTGAGCTTCTTCTCGTCTTCCTCGGCCGCGTGCTGCTGCGCAAACTGCTCAATGCACGACACCGCAAAGTAGCCAATGAACGCAACCATCACGAGCGAGCCTAGCTGCGAAATGATGCTTGAAGATGCTTCCTCGGCACCGGATGCGTGGTCTGCGCGCGCTGAGTGGAACTTCTCGCGGCATTCCAGCAAGAATTCGCTCACGCGAGCGTCCAGACGCCAGCTTGCGGGTGAGATCTTGGCGATGAACGCTTCCACCTGCTTCATATGCGCATCCGTGAAGATCGTGATGAAGAACGCGGACTGGAGGTTGACCTTGATGAGCGCCTTGCCGATCAGCGTCGCGCCAAAGAATGTCCAGAAGGGCATGAGGAAGTGGCCACAGCAAATGCCGCACAGATCAAAGGCCACATTGGGCCAGGCCGACATAAGCAGCACGCCCCAGAAGCCGTGCTTCTCCAGGAAGCGGATCATCCAGTCCTTCATGCTGTTCAGGATGTTGTACTGCGACGACGACTCAGCGATCTCCTCGAACTCTTCATTGCGCTGGCCGGCCAGTTTAGCAGCGCGGCTCAGCGCGTACGGCGGGATCTCACCAGCGGCAGTACCGGCGCCCCAGAGCATCGCAGGCCAGAAGACCTTGCAGAAGATCGCGAAGAACGTGACAGAGCTCTCGGCCGGGATGTCCTGACAGCCGGCTTCAAAGGCACGGAACCACATGTGGCGGCGTGAGTCGAAGTTCAGCGACTTGCACTCCTGCGCGCCCTGCACCACGAAGAAAATGTGCGGGAAGAGAAACAGGATGCCCGAGTGCATGCCCGTGCCCAGGCCGACCGACGACAACACGCCGAGGCCGACCCACCAGACGACGAACTCGACCGTGGTATTGAACTCGTCCAGGATGGCGTGGTGCTCGCCTTCAATGTTGCTCGCAGCGAGCCAGATCAGCAGCATTGGCAGTGCGACGAACCGCGTAGCGTTGTGGCGCACCAGGTACAGTAGCAGCCATTTCGTGAACCGCGCCAGAACGATACTGAAATGGTACAACACCTTGAACGGGTGACGCAGCAGCGTGAGGTTCTTGCGCTCGCGACGCAGCGTCTCGGTCAATGCGGCCGTGGCCTCGTCGTTCTTGGGTTTGGCGGTCGTGCTCTTGGTCATATCCAGCCGCGTTTCTTTCTTCTCCCTCGGACGGCGGATGACGTTCTCCGGCGTCCTCAGAACACGCGGTCACAGCAGGAAGCGGGTCCATCCCGACTAAGTACGAGTTCAGTCCCGCCCCTTCGCACTTTGAAGAACCGGTACGCTACTTTTAGATCGTTTTTTGGTGTGTAAATACCTTAGTTTAGAGTGATGGTCGTCGTTGTGTTGGCCAGTGCGCGCATTTGGTTGAAGTTTTTCATGGAGCAGGATGAGGACTTTGGTGACCGCGAGTTGCTGGAGCGAGCGAGACGGCTTTGCCTCGCGGCCATGCAGCTGAACCTGCCAGCGATCAAGATGCCTCATTGTTGTGTATCCATGTGCTGTGCGATGTGTGGTGTTGCGCCAGCACTAACGATTATTGAATCACATTGTTTTGTATGACCAGCAAACGAGGTTGAAGCGTCAAAGAAGGATCTACTGGAACCAGCAAAGAAACCCAGACGACCGCACAGTTCAGACAAAAAGATCGGCAGACCAAGGTCAGGTAAAGCGGCCGATAAGCTCCCAGAGTTGCAGTTAAGTGAGGAGCAGCGGAAACTCCGGGAAGTAGAGCGAGTTCGTCAAGCTCGAGAGCGTGCACGCGCGCGTGTGGCGCGATCGAATCAGCACGAGCAGCTCGAGGCTGAACAAGAGCAAAACGCTCTCGAGCAGAAAGCTCGACAAGCGGCGGAGCGGATAGCGACGCAAGAGAAGCTTGCAGAAGAGAGCCGTTTGCGGGCTGAAGAACGCATTCGGGCGAAGCGCCAAATGCAGCTGATTCAACCAGGGAAGAAAGTTGAGATCCCTCCAGAACTAGAGAAACGCTCAGTAGACGAAAAGAAAATGAGGATGTTCCGACGGACGACGTATGAAAGGTTCGATGAGTTGTTGATGTTGGCTTGATTTTATATGTCTGACATGTGGATTATTTCTTGGTCTAAAGACTCCTAGCAATAGCATCAGAAAATAGCAAACACCGAACACGAGAAGAAGAACAAAAGCAACCACTTCAACCTGATGAAGACGAAAATCGAGACAATTTACTGAAACTAAGGCAGAAAAAGCTTCGACAGGAAACAGCTGAACGCCTTCGGCGTATGGAGCTGCTTCATCAGGAGCAACTGCGGTAAGAACGCTTGGGAAAATAGAGCTTAGTGTAATACTGAATTATGAACGAGTATTAGACAAGACCAAGAGAATGTTGAAAAAGGATTGCAACGATTCAAAAACAGACAACGGGAGCTAGATCGATCAGCTAAAGGGTTTGCACCAGCAAAACTTGAAGGGTCTTGTCACGGTGGCGACACGAAGACGGTGGTAAGTGTGAGAACAATTAAACTATCGATGCACTTATCTGATTGTAATAATTATCGTCCCTCGCAGGATACTCGTCAACTTATGTCGGATAATAGAGCTGACTTGCAGCATGATGTGCTCGACGCAAACAAAATGAATATTGTACGTTTAGTGGAAGAAGCTTTTGAGGAAGTGAGCACGCCAAGAGAAGTCAGTGACATGCAAGAGGACATACAAACAACGAATCAAGATCAGGACATCTATCTTTCAGTGGATTCTTCGCAGTGCCAATCAAATTTTTGTGATATCGAGTGGCCAGATCTACCAGCATTATCTATCAATCACGTTCAAGACAACTACAAGCAGCCTCCGTCATCAGGATTTAAAAACCGGCGACGTAAGGTACCATCATGGAAGCTGCCACCTGTACCAATATTGCCAAAGGAGTGTTATTCGTCGAAAGCTCTCTTGGCGGTCAGTTGTTTCATTCAAGAGCTCTTAATTAGAATTACTGACTTTGCGTTGATTTCTCGATTAGGGCGACCGGCGTCATTCATCTCTGCATCTTCAAACAAAAGCTCACCAGCATCTTCTCCCTCCAACTACCTCAGATTCGTACACCGACAAATTCATGTTGCGTAGGACGATAACGGGAAGTCAACCCAGAAGTGATGCCAATAAAGTCAACTGACAATGAACAATGCGAGTCAAATGGAAATGTTAAGAATTATCAGCAAAAATGAAAGACTCGTGCATGCACTCGATTCAAGCTGGCTGAGGCTACTTCCTCATATGATGGAGTAGTAAGAGTCGAAATAGCGAGAAGGGCGTCTATACTAGTGTCCTTCGCTCTCGTGGTCTCGTACCCAGCTCAACGTTCAAGAGCATTCTCTCAGCCTGATCAAGAGAATTTGGAGATCAGCTTGTAGATGATGATCACGACCAGTCCGAAGATGATGAAGTACAGCAGAGCGATCTGCGTAAAAGTCTTGCGCTTAAGACTGGCCAAGTGGTCGCCGGCCTCGTCGGCATCTGCTCGAGTTTCATCCACCTAGGATCGTATAAAGCGTTAGCGATACACCCTCATCGACTGACATAATTCCAGGAACACACTTACATTGTTGCCAACGTTGATCAGGTGCTCACGCTGCACAGCGAGGTTGTTGGTGATGTTTTGAGCTGTGAATTATCAGACGCGTAAGCTCTTCAAGACGGTAGACAAGCGACAGCATTAGATTCACACACCAACTGCTTCGGTTTCCGCCAGCACAGCCTTGGCGTCGTCCAAGTGACCGTCGGTACTATTTCAGAATGAGAGGCCATGACAAGTGAGTCCTGATGATAGAACTCCGGCCAGCGCCTGCGCTTGAAAACTCACCGGTCCATGCGCTGCTGGTAACGCGCCATGTTTTCTTGCTGAGCCATTCAATTTAACAGCAGAAGATGCTGTAAGAACTTTCTCCTAGCAAAGCGAGAGCTGGCGACTGCGTTAAGGGCCACGTACTGCGCTCATGTTCGCTGGTCGGTCGTTCAGACGCTGCTGGCTGTCGGCGATGAGACGAGATCGGTCCAGGCCGGACTTGAGCTTGTCGATCTGGGACTTGAACGTTCGCAGCTGCTGGTGCATTTTCCGTCGCTCCTGCGAGTCGCCAGCGCGGGATTCGCTCTCCAGAATTCGCATCTATCATAAATAAACCCATCATCAGCCTCCTCGTTCTCGTTCGACCAAAAAATGCCCCAGGTCACATCGAGCCACTTGAATGCGTTCTTACGTATCGCTCAGCCTCTGAGATATTCTCCTGCGCGCTTCGGCCCAGTTCTTCGCGAGCAGCTACGCACACAACAGCCACAATAACGGGTGAGAAGGCCGCTCTTTCCTTTTAATGGCCACATCACGAGCAGACGACCCTACCAGGCGTGGGCGCCGAGGCCATGTCCTTAATATCGCGCGCGGCATCGTCGCGGTACTGCTCAAAGTCCTCGCTGTAGCTTAAGAACGACTCGGTCATGATGGCTTAGCGTTCTGGCCGTCGTCGTGCGTCGGGCCGCCCCAATCGAGTCAGAATGACGGTCCCAACGCAAAGCCGCTATGTCGCGGTTAACTGATTGATAGTCGGGTCTTTTCCACAGCCAGTGACCCGGATTCAGTATGTAGACAGTGCATGGCAAGCGGTTTGGAACTCGAATCGACTCAACCTTTTTTTTAACCGGAGGAATATTTGATGTGCGATTCAAAATTGAATTGAGTGCGATATCTGTGACATGGGCTCGGTGTTAATGCTTCGATGGCCTTGGATTTGATTACGTGCGCAACCCAAGAATCCATGCTTGAAAAAGATTGGAGCCAAGAGTCGCCGTGTCCACTTTGTCCGGTACACGCAACTGCTCAAGTAAGTACGGCACATGAATCGCGACCAGATAGCAGCATCCTCTAAAACTTGACTTGTGGATAGTTGTGAATAGTCTCGAACCCAATGGAATGCGATAATGGAGGTTGTACTAGTATTTTGGTTTTAATGATACGTCGTTCTCACGTGTGGTTTGATTGACGCTCCGTCAATGAGGTACGATAGCTCTTGAACGCGTGACAGAGTGAAGCGATGCCGTACAATCTATTCCTGTGGGTTTGATATCTCTCTCTCTTTCCGCATCGGCTGCTGGTGAATCTATACATGACTGACCGGCTGCGCTAGCTATGACTGCTTCTGACGCTTGGAGCGGTGCTTTCGTTGCTCAGCACCACTCGATTCAGAGTCGCTTGAGCTTCCTGAAGAGCTATCCGAGTCGGAATCCGAGTCAGAAGACGAGTCGCTGGAAGAGTCCGAGGAGCTACCGGACGAGGACGAATCGTCACTACTGCTACTGCTGCTTTCGTACTTGCGCTTCTTCCTGGACTTGGTGTGTCTGCTGCTTATCTCCTTCTTCGCCTTCTTGTTTCTCTTGCGGTCCTTCGCTTTGAGCTTCTCAGCCGCTTGTTCAGCCTCGACCATCTCTGGCGGCTTATCCTGATTGAATGGCTGGCGCAGTTTTGGGTTCTTGAGCTGCTGCGTGCGTGAGGCGCGCTTCAGATACGTTGCTTCGTTCTTGCACTCGTACGTCCAGTGGCCTGGCTGGAGACACTTTTGGCACTGGCCGATGCTGGCGGACGACGAAGACGAGCGCCCAGCGCGACTGCCGATACCTCCGCGACGCTGCACTTGCACGTTGTCCGTACTGGTGAGGTACATGCTGCGCTTGGCCTCCTTACGCAGCGCCCATTTGCCCACAGGCTCGCCATCCTCCCCTCGATCACCCATTTTGCCCTTTGAACAGGTTTGCAGCCAATCATCCAATGAAATCACAACGGTACACCCTTGCTCTCTGTTCATTGGCTGAAAATATCCGTATATTGTTTTGATTTGCTAATAATTGGTTTGTAGCTCCTCATATGGGTTCATTTTGGATCTATCGCCCGAGCAGTGGGGATTCATGCGAGACGCAGCGCCGCTGGAGCTTTAGCAACCGCTGGTTGCGCGCGTACATAGACGTACAGGGAGGCGTGCGACTGAGCGGCATGCTGGCCAAGTAGCCTGTGGGATTGGAGTCCACCAAGCCCGTGATGAACTGCACAGCACACGTTTCCACCTCTGCCGGTGTCTGCGACTCGCAGAGCGTAACAGCCGCGTTAGAGCCTGATGCCTCTGGAGTATGCGCCATAGCGGCGACTGCTCGATGCGCCATGTCGTCCCAGTCGACCCGCTGTAGGACGAACGCGTAGGAGCTGAGCTTGACGATCTCCATGGACAGAATACCGATCCAGAGTGCCGGGAACCCGTAGCCCAAAGTCACAGCTCCGATGTACGCCACAGGCAGATTGATGCACCATGTAGCAATCGCGCTCGTCCAGAAGATGATCTTGACGCGTCTGTGCCAAGTCAAACGGGTTAGAATGAGCTCCAGCCAGTAGCCCAGCGACTGTCGTGGTACCTCATGCCTGTGAGCACGCCGGAGCACAGCATTTCAATAGACTCTAGCACGTAGGCCGCGATAAAGATCGGCAGTACGCCCTTGCTCTTCTGCAAAAGGCCTGGATCGTTGGTATAGATGGCGATGATATCTACGTCGAACAGACTCGTGAGTGTAGCTAGTATGCTGACCACGACGCCAGTGCAGGCCAAGCCGAGCATCGCGATCATTTTGGCGCGCTTGGGATCACCAGCGCCGAGACAATTGGCCACACGCACTTGCGTCGCACAGCCATATCCCCAGAAGAGTCCCCAGAGCAATCCCCAGAGACCAGAGATCACGGCGTTGGCTGCAATCGTCTCTGGTCCGAGTTTGGCAGCCACGAGTGAGACGAGCGTGTTGGCGAGATTCGTCACGAAGCTGTTGCCTGCGATGGGTCCAGCGACCATGGCGAAGATCTTGAATCGACATGGAGTGAGCGCTTCCCGGCTCCAGCCGGCCCAGCCGCGACGGTGATGCTTCTTGTAGAGAACGCAGTAGGCGATCAGCATGCACGGCTGGAACCAGGCAGCCACGACAGTCGATAGAGGAGACCCCACGAAGCCCAGACCCTTCCAGCCGGCGGTCCCGTGAATGAAGATGTAATTGCCACCGATGGCCAGGAAAATGGAGCAGATATTGACGATCGTCGTAGGCATGAGAATGCCCATGGCCTGGAAGTACTGCCGCAGGCAGCCGTAGATGAGCGCTGGAAGGATCGCGAACGAGGTCACGCGAGCAAACTGCGCGGCGAGCTGTTGCACGCGCTGGTCTTCCGTGGAAAACTCAAGCACGTACTCAATGCACCAATACCATACGAACACTGGAATGGACAGCAGCGTCGTCATCAGCAGCCCGAGTTGAAGCCACACGCCCATGAGTTCGCGGTTGCCGGCGCCCCACGCCTGCCCACAAAGCTAGAGACAGGGTCTATCACCATAGCCGAGTTCTCAAGTGCGAGGCTTGTGTTCTTACCGTGCACAAGGCCGACGCTGAAGCCCAAACTGCCATGAGCGGTGCGCAAGTCCAGACTTGTGCGAGAGCTGCTGCAGCCAGCTCCTGCACGCCCAGATGGCCCAGGAAGATCGAGTCGATGGAGGTCAACGCCTGTCGTGCCAGTGTCGCGATGCTGACCTGGAATGCCATCTGTGAAAGATCGAGCAGCTCCTGCCAGGTCGAGCGGCGGCTGTTGCCTTTCGGCAGCAAGGGACTCGACTCCATCGCTGCTCGTTGCAGAGTGTTGAATGGACCACAACAACAACAGAGTCCACGAGAGAGCTTTAAGCTCGTGCGGTGAGCAGTTTCGCTGCATCAATTGGAATGCGTGACGTCAAAAGGCGCGTGGCTTGGTTGTTTCTTCCGAAACGCACTGATACACTCATCAGCACTACGATCTGATGGGTGCAGCGCTTGCATCGAATCGATTGGGCGAGTTTCGACATGGCCAGATCCTGAGCGAATTCATACTGCATTCCCATCGCGCGCTGGAAGAATGCCTGCAGATATACCAGGGATCGTATATAGACAGCGATGCTGAAGACGAGTCTCACGAGCAGGACGATGGACCAGCGTCCTTGCGTCCTGCCTCCTACCCACGCTACATCACACAACAAGCGTTTGAGGAAGTGTTTGGCTTGCTGGTGGCCGATTCCGATCCGCACTTCGCGTTTTTCCAGGCTGGAGACTCCAAGACTGTGTGCGCCCCACAGGCCTTTTGCTCCATCGCGCTGCTGGTCAAAACCGATCTCCATACCAAGATTATCTTTCTGCTTCGTCTCTATGGCGATTCCAGAGGTCAATTCTTCGCTGACTCGAAGCGCGGACTGCTGAAAGACTTTGCGCTCGCTTTGCAGCGAATCTTAAAGCTGTCAGAGCCGTTTCCAGCTGATGTGACTTCGTACCTTGAGGTCTGTAGCCCTCGAGGAGTGTGGAAAGCTGTTTGCTGAATCCGGACGTGATTACGTGCGATAGAAAGCGTTTTGCAGCGATGACGACACCAGAATCAACACAGCAAGGGAGATACTCGACGTGTGCTTCACGAATGCGCGCATCAGTGGCTATTTGCATGAGATCCAAGCTCTAATTGATGGTAACGGTGGGATTCATGGCTGTAGCTTGTGCATGCCCGCCTCATACCTGGTACATTGCTGGTTTATAGTGTTCAGTGACTCCCAAGCACGAGCGAGACAGCGAGTCATGAGCTTCCAGCAACAGAAAGCACCATCAGTCAATATGGACAAGTCGAAAGTGCTCGCACGATCCATGTCGGCGCTGTCGTTCCCAAATGAATCGATTCTATGGACGACTCGAGTACGAATTCCTGGTCAGAAATCGTTTCGATGGGCTTACATTTGTCTTTGTGACGCAGGCTCGAGACTACGCGCACTTTTGGCGCCAGCAAAACCTGGAGCTTTCATGTGACTCAAGCTGCGTGAGTGCATTGCAGGACATGTACAGCTGCAGTTCAAACTCGGTCCTGGTCTTTGACACCAGACAGGGTTTCTTGCATGAGGAGCGCACGTGTCAAGGCCTTTTGAGCACGAGGAACTTTCTCGAGTACGTGTTCAAGCCTGTATTCGGTTTCCAGAGTGGGCTGACTTGGTGCGTTCTAGGTACTTTGTGCACTTGATTGATATTGAAAGCGGCTCTGCGCAGGGCGAGTACACACGCCTGCAAATTGAGCGTGCTCTTGAGTTGTTGGGCACGACTACGCTCCGAGAGCTGTTGCAATTTTTTTGCAAAAGCGAGACGCGGTTCCAGTGTATTCACGAGGACGAGGCGTACTTCAACATCATGCTGCGATTCGCCTGTGGCGTGGACGCTGTCGGAGTGCTTTTTGAATACGCAGACCCGAGTTGCAACTTTGCAGGGAGCTTCAGTGTGTTTGATATGCTAGCATGGATCCAGGAAGACGTCTCGCGACTGAGTACGTGAGTGTACTTGATTTGATGATCAACTTAGTAATTGCCATCCTTTACTGTCAGACGGCCATGCAGCCAATGCTGTCAGCAGTTTCCCGTCCTTGTTTTATCCTCCGGCAGTAGTTGACGCTGCGACTTGTTCTCTCACCACTGCGTTCGTGGAAATGCACACTCGGAAACTCTCTGGCATTGGGATCCCTACACGGCAGCGCACAGAGACCAAGATGCTTTTGTAGGTGCCTTTTCACGTTGTAGTATCTCTTGCTGTCAGCTCACATGTCAGTGTTTGAAGATCGGATCATGCTTGTGAGCTGTTCGTCAAGTCTTATGAGTGGATCTCTCGAAGAGCAGACAGCATGTCAATGGCCAGCTTCGCGTCTCCATTGCCACTGCTCTGGTCTCTGGAGGTGTATGCTGCCACACTGCCAGCTGTATGCACTGTGTCTCCAGACACAACGATTGCACGAGTGATCCACGTTATGATCGCTAACCGAACGAGACGCATTGTGATCCGACGATCAGACGGAACTGAGGTTGGCGTCATTCGATCGACAGACATCATGGTGTTGCTGTTGCAAGCCCAGCACTGCTCTCATCGGGACAAATAGCCGAGGGAGGCGAATCGAATTGGATGCGAGGGACACGCAGCATCACTTGTTGAACACGACGAATGTTGAATGGATTTCAATTTGGTTGCTTCTATTGGGCTTGCCAGTCTCTCATTCCACCTGCACGATGAAGTTGTTCCGGCGACCGACACGGACGAGTAGCACCTTGTCGTCCACGAGCATGTCCGAAGTGACGAGCTGCGCGTCCGACTGAACGCGCTCGTTATTCACGTACACGCCACCACCTTGAATCAAACGACGGGCTTCGGCTAAACACACAGCCACAGATATTTCGATCAGCCGGTAGTGCGACGACATGAATGAATATCTTCTCACCCTTAGACTTGCATGCGGTTATCCGGACTGCCAAGTCCACTATCGAGCGGTTGAGGACGTCGGCGCGGGTCACAGTCGCAACAGGTGCGTCGCCAGCCATCGCCAGCACTTGGTCAGCGCTCAATGGGCCATCAGGCTGCTTGCCAAAGAGCAGAGCCGTCGCGGCACGAGCAGTCTCGAGACCCTCACTCCCGTGCAGCGCCTTGGTCATGGTCTCAGCCAGCAGCGTCTGCGCTGCTCTCTGCTCTGGAGCCTTCTTGTGCTCTTCCACGACATCACGGATCTCATCGATCTCCAGGAACGTGAAGCTCTTGAGCAATTGCTCCACGTCGCGATCTTCTGCACGCAGGAAGTACTGGTAGAAGTCGAACTACACCACACGTATGATCAACACAAGTGGCATTATAGCGACTCTGAGCACACGAACCACCGAGGTCTTCTCAGAGTCCAGCCAAATGGCGTTCCCGGCGGACTTGCCATACTTCTCGCCAGCCGCAGTTGTGAGCAGAGGCAGCGTGACGCCGTAGACGTCCTGTCCAATGGACTTGCGCACCAGCTCACAGCCAGAAGCGATGTTGCCCCACTGGTCACTGCCGCCGATCTGCGCCACGCAGTTGTTGGTCTTGTACAGATGCAGGAAATCATAGGCCTAGCACAGGACAGCCATCTTGAGCCATTGACTACGGGAATGGCTTGGCTTCATTCGCACCTGGAAGAGTTGGTACGAGAACTCAAGAAAGCTGATGCCCTGCTCTGTTTCCAGACGCTTCTTGACGCTGTCGCGTGTGAGCATGGCGTTCACACGAAAGTGACTGCAAGAGAATCAACACGTGAGCAGGCGCTCGAGTCAATCCAGCGATTGCAGACAGCAACTGACCGTCCAATGTCGCGCATCCATGTGACCGCAGACATGCTGGCGTGCCATTCCGCATTGTTGCAGACGATGGCGCCCGTGCGTGGGCAGTCAAAGTCCAGCACAGGAGACAGGCCCTTGATGATCTGGCTGGCGTTCTTGGCCACGATCTCGTCCGTCAGCAGCACGCGCTCCTCCGACTTGCCACTCGGGTCGCCAATCATGCCAGTAGCGCCTCCGACCTGATGCGATGCGCAGCAGATCCAGTAAGCTCACGGCTCACAGCAGTACAGTAGCGAATATATGCGCACTACGTACAAGCAGAATGGGACGCAGACCGGCCTTCTGGAAGTGGCGCAGCGCGATGCCCTGCAGCAGATTGCCCAGATGCAGCGAATCGGCCGTGGGATCGAAGCCGCAATAGATCGACAGCGGCTGCGCGGATGACGACGAGACGGCGGCAGCAGCACTAACAGATGAGGTATTGCTAGTCAGCAGCTTGTCCAGCAGCACGCCGGTCTCCTGGTTTGTCAGAGCAGCCAGCATGCCGCGCGAGCGCAGCGCGGCCAGAGCTCGGCTCATGATTGATTGGCAAAATGAAAAAATGGGGCTCAGCACGCACAACTGACTCTATGTGGTCCACTTTACTTTCGGACAAGAGGGCTAGTAATTAGAGCACGCGTCGCACTTCGAGCGTTCGGCGCAGAAACGAGATCTGCCAGAGCGAGACGAGCCCCAAGGCCAGCGCTTCGAGGCATGACCACCAGAACAAGCGGCTGTGCGTACTGGCGATCACTATGGAGTTTGATTCAGACAGGAGAGAGTATGAGTATGAGGGTACAGTTGACATGGAACAGGAGGAGGAGAGGTTACGTACCCTGGTTATGGTACTGCTTGATAGACTTCATGTACGCCTGTGTGTCCTTGACCGTGTCCAGATGCACGCTGAGCTCATACACGAGGTCCTCTAGCTCCTGCACTTGCTCTATGGGCATTTCAGTGTCAGTAACGGGGTCATCCACATCAGTACAGTCCATACAACGTACTGATTTTGGTGGCATCAGCGTTCGAGAGCACTTCGTGGGTCGGATCGTCGGCGTGGAAGGAGAACCCGACGACAATATCGCCCACAGCATCCACCACGTTCTTGAAGCAGACCGTGTGCAGTCCGACGACCTGGATGGGCGCCACGTACCGCCCAGAGCGGCCCGTGTTAGCGTAGATCACGGTGCTGTCTCCAGCAGTGAGTTCGGTCTCGAGCGAGTCGGCCACGCCGCGCAGGATCTCGTAGTTCAGCGAGATGCCGTGGTGATACGCCTGCGCCTCGACGGAGAAGCACTCGATTGAGGACGTGGGCACCTGCGCATGGAGAGCGCTGGCGCTCTTTAGAGCCAGCGCCAGCACCAGCAAGACCAGACTCCACATCGACCTCATCTTCATCTTGAGGAAGTGATTGATCCGACGCAAGTGCCTGAATTTATGTGCACCACATCAAGTTGAATGAGGGGAACAACTCCGGCCAGAAAGTCAAAGAGCTGAGATGGCCACGACGGTGCGGAGACAACTGGACCAGCTCTTCACGGCCCACGCGGCCTGGTCCACGCTTTCGGGCGTGCTCTGCTTCTTCACACCGCACTCCATGCTGTCGCCCATTTTGGGTGACGCTAACAACACGCACTTTGCGCACGAGTTCATTCGCCTCTATGGTACCACCCAACTTTTGCTGCAGCTTGATGGACTCGTCATGCTGATGCAGTCGTTGCTTTACAGGCGCGCTGACGTTGGCGCAAGGCTGGATGGTGTGGCGCACTCGCCTCGTAAGCGATGCGCTCGTGCGACGAACGTTCTGCCAGGCCTACTGCGTGTGTTTCCTGTTGCAAGCGCTCGCACTGATTCGCGCACAGCTGGCAGCGCCCGAGACCCATTCGGCTCTGCATTGGTTCAACGTGCTCGTTCTCAGCGGCCTGGGCGCCGCCTACGGCTACTTCCTGTTTTTTAAGACCATCAAGGCGTTTGAGCTGCCAGGCATTGACAAGGGGCATCTTTGAATTGGGCTAGAGTCATAGCGTTGCTGTCCTAATCGCTTGCGACCTCGTTAATGGAAATCGGATCCTGCGCTGTGCCGTTCGTCGGCGACTCAATCGTTTGAGTGACTGTTTGCTGCTGAGGCGATGCCGTGACGCAGAGGTCGATCACACCGGAACTTGAGGGCTTACTCTCTGGCGCAGCTGCTGGTGATGCACTGGCATTCACCAGCACGGGCGTGATCTTGCGCTTCTTGCGGACTTGTAGCGTGTTCACTGCACCATTTGGCGAGGCAGTCGTGTCGCCTTCTGACTTTTGAAAGGATCGCACGAGCGGAGACGCCTTGGCAACTGCCGCAGTCTTCTTCACAGGAGTCTTTGCGGTTGCTGCCGCGTCATCCGGCGTCGTGCTGTTGCTGTTGCTCTGCTGCTTCACTGGTTTTTTGCGTGGGATCTTCTGGATCGAGAACATGGTCTTCATTCGCTCCTGCAGCGAATCGGATTGAGCTGAATGACAAAGGCAAGACTCGTCAGTCAAGTGTCCACTCGAGAGTTCACGTTGTCTCGAGCGAATACCTTGTTCAGAGACACAAGTGCCGAAGAAGCCCGGCTCAAACTGAATGAAGGACAGATAGCCATCGATGGACGACACACACAGCGCCTGGCCGTCTGCTGACCAGCTCGCATCCGTCAGCTCAGCGTAGTGCATGTCTTTTAATGTACAAATCGGATGGCTTTGCTGGATCAAACAGAGAGGCGTCAGCAGACGAGCATCAGTACCAGCAGCAATTGCTTTCATACCTGCGTGTCGTACAGAATGACTGCATTGAGCGTGATCACAGCGAACACTGATCGGTGCGGTGTCTGGAATAGGTTCCGAACTGGTTTGTCGCTCTCCTCCCGTCGCAGTTCATACAGATGAGGGCTGCACCGGATGCAGAGCGAGGCTTTCTCCTGACCTGGCAGATGCAGCGTTGGCTCACTAAGATTGCCTCGACAGAAGGCGTAGACTGTGTTCACTGGCGGTGCATCCTCACTTGGGCGGAAGCTGCCAGTCGGTGCCAAGAAGTAGTTCCCATCAGGTGTCCACGTGGGTCGGCGTGCAAATACTGGGCACGTGTCATCCAGGAACATTCGATGCTTGGGCACTAGCGAGCGAGCTGCTGGTTCATCTGCCACTCCTTCAGGCTCCACAGACTTCTGTGTTGTATCTGCTTTGGCGTCGTTCTCAAACTCCCGAGTCTTGATGGTCTGCACGCACGTTAGCTTGCGCACTTGCTTCTTCCCGTTGCTGCGGGTCACGGGGTCATATCCCTTGAGCGCGTACACACGGCACGAGCGGTCATTGCCTTCGGTCACGAGGAACTCATTGAGCGGGTCCCACGCCGCGCCCTGCACGAACTGCGTGTGCTCCTTCTTGCGCTCGGCCACTTCCGCCTTCTCCACGTTCCAGATCACGGAGCAATTGTCCACGGATGTGGAGCACAGGAAGGCTGAGTCCGGCGACCAGGCTAGGTCCGTGATGTCGCCCTTGTGACCACAGGCCAGCAGCGTGCGCGAGATGTCGCTGAAGGACGTGATGCTGTCCCATCGCCAGTCGTCCGCCGCGGTCTTGGGCTTGGTCCAGATGATCACGCTCATATCGTCGCTGGCAGAAGCCAGGAACTGTCCATTGGGCGAGAATCGCACGCAGTTGATGCTGCGGTCGTGGCCCGAGAGGCTGAAGATGAACTCCAAACCGGACACCGGCGACACCGCGTCCTCCGCTGTATCTTTGGTCTTGGCGTCTTCTCCAGCCTTATCCTGGTCAGATCTACCGTCTTTCTTGCTGGTGTGACCGCTCTTACTGTGTGAGGCGCTCTTCATCTCGATGTCGCGTGCCACGCGCCACAGCTTGATCTCCTTGTCGGCGCCGCCTGTGGCCAAGATCATGGCGCCACCTAGCGGCTTCTGAGACGGCTCTTGGTCTGCCACGGAAAGCGCCTTCTCATGTAGGAAATCGATGGAGAGCACGGCCTCGTTGAGGCCCGTGGGGCCGCAATGCCAGCGGATCTCGGGCGTTGTTACCCGCACTGCCATGTTGCCCTTGAATGGAGTTGAGTTGGCGGCAAAACGCTGACCGCTTCCCGCCCTCTGGAAATGGCAATTGGGTAAAACCGATAAACCCAATCAAGCCGTACTGGCCATCCGGTTAAATCTGATTTAGCCGTATAGTGAAGCCACTTCAAGTCGAGTTTGAAGTGGCTTCAAACTCGAACACAGCCGTGCGTTACACGGCTGAAGCTCTGGATTTTAATACTGGAGTTGTAATGTAGGAAAAGTAGTGTCGAAGGGAGAGCGCCATACTGAGTTTGTAAGATCGAGCGTCGTCAATAATCACATTGAACACGGATGCAGGCACTGCTGAGAGCACCAGTGATTGGTTATCATCTGCATTCTCAGGTACATACAGTTTCATCTGATGTTGATCTCAAATTGTTTAATTGCTCAATGCAGAACGTATTCGCTACATACGATGGTTCTTGGCCATCGAAGTACTCGAGATCGAAAGCGGTGTCGGAAAGCGTGATCACCAGCTTGAATAAAGGCTCCGGACGTGGCGCGGCAGCCACGGGTTCGCTCTCGAGCTGCTGCTGCTGTTCCTGAAGCGATGCGAGTCGATTGAAAACCAATCCAGAGAGACGGGTTACGTTTCATTGAGCTCTGGTCCGGCACTCAAGACGATGCGTTGCAAGAAAAGCTCCACAATGCGCTTCACGCTATTGCCTTCGAACAACTCCAGTGAAGCCACGTTATTTTCGCCAACGTTGATGGGGAGCATGACCAACGGCGTCTGAGGAGGGGCAACGGGGGCAGCTTGATCTTTATTGGCTGGAGGCTGTTGGGGCTGTTGGGGCCAGTAGCTCAGCCATCTGGTTGTCAATAATCTGCACCAATTGCGGCACAAACGAGTTAATGGTCTCAGGATCGACAACGTCGTTCTCCCTCAAGAACCGCATCGCTGTCTCGCGCGCAGTTGAGCTTTCGTAGTGGACTAAGGCCATGGCTCCTCTGATCGTAAGCGGCATGGAAAACATTTCCGTGCTGGTGGTGGCGGTTGTTGCTGCTGCACTGATTCCTGTGGAGCGGAAGCCTGAGCAGCAGTAGCCTCGATACTCTGTGCGATCATGAAAGCAATCTGCGGTGCTATACGCTCGATCATCCTGGATGAAGCTCATCGTAGCCACTGCTTCATCCATGGGCTCTCACTTTTTGCAAAATGCCGCACGATGACCTCGCGACCGTCGATAGTGAGCGAGAAGGAGAACAGCTCTTTGAGCGGAGGCTGCAACTCGTTCATATGGAGAACAAGCCATTGAGCAAATTGAAAATTACTATCTATGGATAGACGTTCTCAAAAATCGCGAAAATGACTGTGCAATGTTGAAGTTCAACGTGGCATCCATTGGTCAAAATTGCCTGCGACCTTTTGTCAGAAAACATCAGACGACATCTCTCCTTTTCACCTCATAATCAAAAAAGCATTGTGGGTATTTGATTAAGCCTTATTGGGTAGGATGAAATGCATCACAGGATTTTTTTTGTCTGGGATTTGTGAGATATCGGAAAAATCTGTGTCAGCTGGATGCTGTTCAGTGGGCTTTTGTGGTCGCTGCAGATAACATTGTCATGATTTTATATCATTCATAGACGTTATAGCTGATTGAAAGGAAAGTTGCTTCTTTCAAGCTAAAATGAACGAATGAACTGGATAGTTCCATTGCAAAACTAATCACGATATAAAGTCAAACAGGGAACCATGTGAGCAAGAAACCATCCGAAAAACTCTGGACTCTGGTTTAAAATCCACAGAACACTGCACTTATGAAGCACTGGAGCTATGTGGAGGTACAATACAAGCCCCGCGTTGGTCTGGCCTGTGTGATGAATGTTGTTGATGTAGACTGAGTTACGCTGACTTCGGTGGTGCGGGTTAATTACCGCAATGTCTCACTCGCATTCTGATTGATTGTCTGCAAGGACTTTGACGACTCATCGATTTCGACTCAATTTGCGGATCGATAGAACTCGCTTACTATCGGCATTACGAATGGATGCGCGAACGACTTTTACAGCCGAATGCTTGCGTGCAAGGCGGAGGAGTCATGGAATGGCGCGAACGGAGACCGAAAACAACGATTTGGTTGTGCTACGGACCGAAATGTACGCGAAATTTGCTACTACTAATAAAGATTCGTGAGCATGCGACGAATAGATTCTTCTAGCGTCACATACTGTAATAGCTTGAATGTGGTGATGCTACATATGAGGCTGTTGCTTTCTGGTTTGTGTTTTAGCCCACTCAACATTGTGCGCGACTCTTGAAGTCCGATACCGCAAATACTCGATTAAATGCGCAGCTATCTGAACATATATTTCGAATAAAACGGTGATCCCAAGACGGTAAATTACCATGCGCATCATAAGATGGCGTTCGCGTCTCAAGAGCGCATTTCTCTGGGATGATTGCGGCGATGTTCATTCTCTATCGCTTTCGCTTCGCAGGATTTGCTGTGATTGTGTGGTGATATAAATGGCTGCGCTTTTGAGTTGGCTCAAACAAATCAGAGGGCGAACCTAGAATTGTGCTCTGTAATGCTTTCGTAATGCTGACTTGTGAATCAATATCAAGGTACAGAAAGAGCAATCGACACGAACGATTCGAGATATGCTGGAATATGGCGACATCTTTGTTCTTTTGGTGTTCACGCTCACAGCCATTGAGCTAAACACGGCTTCGTAATCAATTTAATAGATTACGCGCTGCAGAGCCATGTTGAAGTGGGCTCACCAAGAGCATAAGATTTTCGTTTATCAAGCGATTGAGAGCTTCCTTCAGGCGCACCAAGTCGCTTTGGTTGCTTTAATTACGTAAACGATTGATTGCAGAGCGAATTTAGCACATTTGATCCGAATATGGAGGCAAAGCCATGCGATGCGTCAGAGCTCACGCGTCGGTATTATTGGAGTGCAACAGATCATAAGGCCGAACGATCTTAGTCGAAAGATTGTCCTCAGATTGCCGCTAAATTAAACTCAATGATTCCGACTGACTTGTGTTGCGGCTGGCTTTGCGCACATCATGCATAAGCGGCCTCAAGATCACTGCTGTTCTTTAGGCACGCCATGAATCTTATATTACCAGTATGCAGGTTTTAAAAATATCGAGGCCAGACCAGATGAGAGAAAAGGGAGCGCATCGTTTGCAATTGTGCAGTTCCGTTCTGGTGGAATCGAATGCTGCGAGAATCCACGCGCGCCGTAAACAAAGAGAACCCCGAGTCTACGGTATCCAGGTCCTGCGACACTTTTGCCATATTCCGCACCCTCATAAATTACTTTCAGTAAGTAAAATAAACCCATTCGTTAGCGCACTGGTCAGTGCCATTTGCGAATGTGCCCAGTGGTTGACGCACGTCAATCGCCGTAGCACCACAGCGTACCCCTACCCCGTCCGCTCCACCCACCGTCCGTTATAAATAACCGCGATGCTGCTGTCTGCTCCAAATAGCTCCTCCCCTCACAGCCGCGAGTTCCGGCTGCTGACCGTCCTGACGCACAACATGGAGAGCTGGACGGACTACTTCACGTCGCACTTCTACGCCATCAAGATGCGACCGGTCTCGGCCTTCGATCCATCCGGGTTCATGATCGTCATATCGTTCCTGCTGCTGCTTGTGGGCGTCGTGCTCTCGTCCGGCCGCGCTGCCATGGTGCGGCTCGGTGTGCTCCGCTCGCGCGTGGAGAAGAACCTGCAGGAGATGTCCGACTACGTGGCTGACCAGAAGAAGCAGATCGACGAGAACCTGCAGTACGTCAAGGCCCATGCCATCGACCACTCGGGTCGCCAGGGATTCATCGCCGAGATGCTCAGCTACGCGTACCTGTCGCGCCTCGCGTTCTCGCTCATCGTGTTCGCCATCGCATCGTATCTAAACGCGCTCGCGGCCGCCATTGCTGGGTGAGACAATGGCATTCGCTATCTCTTGTAGATGGCGGAGTGACTAACTGATCGCAATCTGTAGATGGAGAACGCCCAATGTCGTGATTCTCGACCTGGAAGGCCGCGACACTGGCCACAAGACGCTGCCCGATCTTGGCCATGACCTCTTCAACTTCGTCATGGGCAAGATCTACGGCAAGACGTCCTCGATCGAGTGGCTAGACCTCCCGGATGAGTTCATCGGCGCTGTCGGCTCTCTCGTGGCCATCTTCCTCATCCTGCACCCTCGCGTACGTGTCATTATTCTCCACGCTGTCTCTTCTCTCACAACATAGATGCTCAATTATGCTTTGATCTGTAGCGATTGCTGATCCTGCGCCGCTTCTGCGCCATCTTCGCGTGCATCAACCTCATGCGCGCGTGTTGCGTGGCCGTGACGTCGCTTCCGGACGCCAGCCCCATGTGCATCTCGCAGTTCGACTCGCATGAGCGCGGAGACTACAAGGCGGTGCCCATCTTCCCCAAGTACGACTCTTTGCGCTGATGGCTTCAGTGGCTCTTATTGCAATCGCTCATATGCCTCTCGTGGCTATGTAGGGCGTTCTTCCGCGCCTGGAAGGTCCTGGTTCGCCCGTCACAGCATATCACGTGCGGTGACATGGTCTTCAGTGGCCACACAGTCTTCCTCATGCTCTGCACCATGCTCGTCAAGACGGTAAGCCTTTGCGTTCGCTGTCGCTCCTATTTCATCCAGACTCACTTCTCTCGCTTGTCGTGGTCAGTACTGCGTCAAGGACGAGCTCAACACGCCCTTCATCCGTAGCCACACGTACGTGCTCTGGATGGTGCGCTACTGCATCTATCTGGGCGCGGCGCTCGGTGTCTTTGCAATCATCGGCACGCGACTGCACTACACGCTCGACGTGCTGATCGCCACCTACGTCACGATGCAAGTGTGGTCCACGTACCACTGGCTGTGCGCGCACCCGAACCTGAGCTTCCGCGTTGTCAACTGGCTCGAGCACGCCGAGGTGCACTTCATCGACCAGGATGCGTACCGCAAGGCCAAGCGCACCAATAGCAGCCTCGGCAGTCTCGGCAGCAAGATCGATTGATAGAGAGAACGGACGACAGTTTTGCATGTGCATGGCCCAAAATCATTTCCCACGACATCAGTAGAATAGAAGCAAGCTCTACAGTACGCAATCCAATTGGAATCAGACTGAATCGGACAAATCTTCGGACTCGAGTGTTTTCAGGTGTTGACATTTGAGCGTTTAAGTGGAGGCGGAAGAAATACTACCGACTTCTAGGCCTTCGAAGTATGAATCTTAGCCGCTTGTGTTGAAGTATCACAGTGACAGCGTATAAATGGTTGAATAGCGCATTGTGCAAGACGGATAGGACATGCCCCGGTGGTAATCTCGCCATCGGTCGACCAAGTCTACATACACAGAACACATGATGCATGCACCTCACTGGGAGTGTCGCGCGAGAGGAGAAAGATACCACGAAACCTTTCGTCGTACAAGCAGCTTAACTCAAACACAATGGATTCAATAGCAAAAGGATATGCAAATGCATCAGTCTGACTTTTAAGACTGCGTCTTCTTCTCTCTCCTCTGCTACCGTGTCTTCTTGTCCTTGGCAGCATCTTCAGTGGTTTGTGGCTTCTTCCCTGCTTGTATGAAGGCCTTGTGC
This sequence comes from Elongisporangium prolatum, assembly GCA_023335875.1. Classification (NCBI taxonomy): domain Eukaryota; phylum Oomycota; class Peronosporomycetes; order Pythiales; family Pythiaceae; genus Elongisporangium; species Elongisporangium prolatum. The sequence continues at coordinate 16,523 of JAADVW010000022.1, read as the reverse complement.
ACTTTGCTTTCCAAATGCTCCCGCATCGCAGGCCATTCGCTGTTGATCGCAGCGAACACCACCGTATCGCGATTCGAGTTCTTGACGATCATGTGTTTGCGCAGCACACCCTCGAAGGTAAAGCCCATCGAGTGAGCAGCTCGTCGTGCGCGCACGTTGTGACCATCGCAGCGCCACTCCACACGGCGGTAGCCGATCTCGAAAAGGTGCTTGAGCAAAAGCAGCACGGTCTCGGGGCAGGCCCCGGTACTCTGGAACGCCGGCGAGAACCAGACACCGCTGATCTCAATACGGAGATCACGAGGAGAGTTGTTGCACAGCATCAGAGCACCAACCAGTTGCTTGGTCTCTGCATCCAACTGCACACACACAAGATACACGATTAGCTGATTCCAGACAAAGGCACAGATCGAATCACGTACCACGACATAATGTCGAGCGTCAGGCTTCGTCTCCAAAGCGGCTTCGAGGTCTGTAACCTCCTCAAACGGCCCGTGTTCCATGTATTTCCAGATCAGATCATTGGCATCGTATGTCATCTCGCCATAGATCCCGCCGCTGTCAATGTGACATAGACACACACACGTCATGCTATGCATCTGTATCATAGCTCTTCACCCAATAACGCACCAGTTGGATCCATCCGAGATTCTGAATAATGACGCCACGTCTTCCGTCTCCTTCAAGTCGCGGATGCGCACCATTCCGCCTACGAGCTCGTTCTCCATCAGCGATGGCTTGGCTGGCAACCTCTGCGCCAGACTTAGTAGCTCATCGTACAGCAACGGCTTGATCTCGCCCACAGCGGCCGGCAGCCCCACGGCCTCCTGGCGCATGCGGTCAAAGGAACCACCTTGCTGCAGCAGGAAGTACACCACCACGAGCGTGCCCACGAACACAGCGCCGCCGGCCGCAATGCCCACGAGCACGACCGGCGAGATCATGTTTGGCTCTTGGCCTCAGATGGTTGTATTTCTGAGTCTGAGTATGAGGTGAGTCACATTTGCTTGGCCCAAGATGAACTCGGTCGGAGCACCGCAGCAGTCCAAGCGCGCGCCGGAGAAGGGCGTGTTCCCGCTCGACCACTACGGCGAGTGCAAGCCCGTGATGAAGGTGCGTGATCTCTGTCTTTGTATGGCCGTGGCTCTGTTGAGGTCAAGTCGCTATGAGGATAGCGCAATCATTGACACAATGACGCACCTGCAGGAGTTCCTGACCTGCATGAAGGAGCACCAAGGCCAGCACATTGAGTGCAAGGCACTGTCTAAGAAGTATCTCGAGTGCCGGATGAACAAGTACGTTAATGCCATGGATATGATGACTGATAGCAGTGTGAACGGAGGCGTTAACTGTTTGTCCACAGAGGTCTCATGCAGGAGGAAGAGCTGGAACGACTGGGCTTCCATGAGGAAGGCATGAAGAAGACCAGGGACCGAGTGCCCGTGAACGAAGGCCGGAAAGAAGGCGAAGGCTTTGTCGCTGGGCTCGGTATCAAGCGCCCACGATACAAGAAGGAAGACAAGGAATAACGCACTCGTCATACTGCAGAGCGCTAATAAATACCATTGGCACAGTGTGACGCTGGTCACTGGTGCCCTCTATCTTCGTGGCCATTGGCTTCCAGGTGATACAGCCGCATTCTCATCTCGCTGATCTCCTTGGCGGCCTGTCTGGCGTTCGTCTGGAGCTGCTCTTCCAGCACTCGCACGCGCAGCCGAAGCATCTCTTCTATGGATTCCGTGGCTGTCGGATCGCAAGAGCGCTCATTCTTGGTTTCTACCAGCGTTGGATTGACCTGTGTGGCCACAGTCTGCTCAAATTGCTGGATCACTTTCTCCTGCACTTGGACAGCTTTCTAGCAATCCATCACGAAGCCACAAAGCGTCAAGCTGGAGTTTGGATCAGACTCAATCCGACAGACCAACTCACTTTAAGAGCTGCCATCTGCCGTCTCTCCTTTTGCAGGCGCTGTACCAGTGCAGCCTGCACCAAATGCGCTTGTTCTAGCTCCTCATGCTGTGCCTTATACACACAAAGCCCACGCTATCAAAGTCGCAGCTTCCATGGTCAAATCCAAGAGCTAGCCAAGCTCACCGCCAAGTCGTGATACCGTGCAAGCGATTGTTGTGCTTCTTCCAATTGTTTTCTGGTCTTCTCTTGCTGCGTCTCAAGCTCTTTGTATCGTGTCGCAATAAGAGCGAACTTGTGAGCCGTCGGCGCAATCGGCTGAGAGATGCTCGTGAGCTCTTTCACCTGCTGGCGCTCTCGCTCCATTGCGGCGTCCAGCTGGGCTTTCATCGACGCTAATTGCTCATCTTTCCGCTTCAGTTGGCGCTTTAAAACACAACTGCAGTGAGCGACCTGATGACTTTTGTATCACCAAGGCGACGAGATCGTACCCTGAGCGCCACGAGATCCATGCCACACGTGCGAATCGCAGCCAATCGCTCGTCCAGCTCGGTCTGGAGCTGCTCGTGAATCCACAAGAAATGAACCTCTTCAAAGTGCGAGAGCGATCAAATAGCAGCACGTACTCGCTCGATTTGCTGTCGCTTCTCCAACAAGTCCTGCTGAAGCCTCGAGATATGGTCTTTGAGCAGCGTATTGATCGCTGCTCCGTTCTGTTCAGTCGCATTGTTTGCAGCTGTGGCATTGGCGAGGGCTTCCGCTGCTTTGGTTTCCTCTTGCGGACTCGCGAGAAGCAAGTTCAGAATTCCGCTGATGCCGCCTTCGTCACAGAACGAGGATAGAGGATGCCGGTTGAGCCCACGAGCAAGCGCGCCCATCCATTGCAGCGCCAGTAGCGGGTCTCGCTTGCGGTCTCTTCGGTTCGTGCACACGATACGACGTGCCGCTGCATTGGCCATAAACCGCTGCCACGCTAGCTGATTCCACGAGCGCACGCTGCCCTGAAGGTGGCCCAAAACTCGCGTGGAGTCACTGAGATTGTAGATTGGTGCATTGAATGACGTGGCGACTCCATTCGTCGCTCGTGCTTCGGTCGATAGCTGCAGTCTGCCTTGACCAACGGCGTGGGTCGATGCGGAAGTATCGAACAATGTGACGGACAGTTCGCCATGAACCAAAGCTGTTTGTTGCGTTTCTGTGAGCTCAAAGACAAAGGGGAACAGCCATTCGAACCGCGTACTGGCTTCCGATGGTGCGCTAGCGCTTGGAGTGAGTGCTGAGAGTCGACTGTGCTCCTGTTGCTCGGTGCTGAAGGAGTATCCATGCTGAACAGTCTGAAAGGCTTGCGTGAAGAGCGGGGCTGAGCGATCTCCATCTCCTGTGGCTGATGGCGAATGCAGGAACAGCGCTAAGGAATTCGGCTGACTCTCTGAGCTTGTTTCAATCTGAAAGGACTGGATGACGATCTCCAGACGCTGGCAAGGCGACTCCTGTGAGCTCGACGTCTCTCGAAGTGACACAAACACAGTCAGCAACTGGAACTGCAAGGCCAACCGGATTTGCTGCTGGTGGCAGGCGATCGTCCAGAGTGGGAGCACGGCAGTGGCCAGCAAATAGTCCTCCTGCTGGCTAGCACCACGCTGCACGAGCTCCAGTTTGACGCCCAATTGCGAGTAGCTCGCGCTGCTCTGCTGCGTCTTCTCGCGCCAAGCTGACGGCAGTTGAGCGAGAAGCAGCTCATTCCAAGCGGGCGAAAGGCTCTGCTCCAGCACGCGAGTCGCTTCAAAGGGAGAGAACCGGCGGTTGTAGAGCTCGTGTGGTGCGCTATGGGTCTCCAGTCTGCACTCAGTCCCAGCGCCTTCACAGCGCGACAGCACCACAAACATCCCAGTTGTGGCAGCAGCGCTCTCAAGTCCATGAGGAGCTCCATCGCCATCCAAATGTACTTGAGCGCCATGCACGTGCACCGCCAGCAGACTGCTGCAGTGTCGTCCCGAGGCGGAGAACGGTCTGAAAAGCGCCACACGAGCGGATTAGACCAACCAGCATGAGCATGAAGAGAGCGACAGAAGGACGCACCGCGTGTTGATGAGCTCTCCGCTGTTCCGTGGCGACTCACATGGCAGAGGCGTCGAGGACATGCATGCCGCCTTCGCCCAATTGTCGCTTGAAGGGGCTCAACGTTTGATCCGGATCGCCCAAGGGTCGCACTCTGGTATCTTTCCGCATCAGATCGCATTGCATTGGCCATGAGCCAGTACCATACCATCGGCATCCTGAGCCCTGTGGCGTCACCGCGGCAGCGCGACAGCGAGTACTACTACACGATCGTGTTCCCCAACACGCGCGCGGCATTGAGCTCTGAGTCGTGCTCCTCATGCGCATCATCGCGCCAGAACCAGAGCGAGCGTGTGAGCTTCGCTGACGCCGTGGAGCTACTGCAGCTCGTGACACCAGGCGGCAAAGAGCGCGAGCAGCAAGCCGTGCTCGAGATCCGTCAGGCGTGGGTCCACAAGTTCCGCTGCACCGCGCCGGAGAGCAGCGACACGATCCCGTTCGTGTACTTCCAAGAGCTGCTGCGCGAGGTCATCGTCCAGCGCTTCGACGCCATGCCCGAGCTGTTTCTCAAGACGTCGGTCTCGCGCGACCAGCAGGCGCTGCTGCTGAGCTTCCGGCCGTCCCGAGCGCTACTGGCCGACATGGCCGACCGCTTGCAGATGAACGTGGCTGTGATGCCCGAAATCCACCCGCCCAGTAGCTACTGGGCGGCTGATTCCAAGCGCAGCAAGCGGGAGAACGAGCAGTGGACCAAGCCAGCAGCGCAGGAAGAGCTCTACCGGCTCTTCCTGGCTGGCAAGATCCCGACAGAGGAAGCCACGCTGTTCGACGCGGACCACGACCGAGAAGACCAGTGCATGTGGTCCCGACGCATCCACGCGCTGCGAAGGTTCTCGGATCCAGATGTGGCGATGGCCATCGAGAAGAACAGCCAAGCGCCCACGATGTATCTGCCCTTCAAGCAGCGCGCATCGCTGCGGTATCTCTACCGGCAGATCGATGGAGCCGGTGGCATGGCCGACGTGACGCCGTTCCGCGTGGTGGACAAGATCCGACTGACCAAGGCCATCATTGACGCGCAATTCGACTGCCCAGCGCTCGTGCAGAGGAATCTGCTGCTGCACCATTGCTGCGCACACACGCACCACACAGACGCTATCGACACGTCCATCGACGTGCTACGTGTGCAGTGGGGCAGTTTGCTGAGTCCTTGGCGGCTCTATCGACAGGGACTCACGAGCGTTACGCAACTGCTCCACTACCAGCCCATCGCACACATCCGCAACTACTTTGGTGAAGAGATCGCGCTGTGTAAGTCTGTCTATTAGCTTCTGGAGCGTCTTGAGCGCTCACGCTTGTCTATGGTTCCTTAGACTTTGCATACGTCTCGTTCCAGACGCGAGCGCTTCAACTGCTAAGTGGACTCGCGCTCCTGCTGCTGTTGGTGGGGTCAACATCCTGGGCCAGCGTCCCTCGCTCGTACCAGACGCTGTTGTTCTGCCTGCTTAACTGTCTGTTTATCCGCGTGTTCACACGCAAATGGGAGCTCATGGAGCGGCAGTTAGCGGCTGAATGGGGTGTCGCCACGCTCGCTGCGAGTCTGGACGCTCGTCCGCAATTCCGAGGCGAACTCAAGCGCTGCTACATCACGCACCACATCGAGCCGCATTATCCGCCGTCTCAGCGCCTGGCCAAGCGTGTGGCGACCACACTTGCGCTTTCAGCTCTCACGTTGGGCTTTCTCACTATTTACTACTTCCTGGTAACCTCGAGTGCCTGGATTTCGTTCTACGAGCGCTCTGCGTTCAATGTGCAGGTCGGGAACGTGCTACTGACGCTGCTTACACGGTGCCTGGGTAGTCCGTTAGCCCAATTGAGCACCTGGACCAACGACTGGGAGAATTACAAGACTCAGGACGACTACGACGCCAATCTCACACTCAAATGTACGCCCATTGGCCATACTCGCGGGGTTTTGCAGTAAATATTGACCGTTGTGGTGGATTAACGCGTAGATGCTCTCATGCAGTCGGCCAATGGCTTCAGCATACTAGTGTTCATGACTTTGATCCGTCCGTTCCTGAGCGAGGACGCCTGCAATGCCAGTGAACTGCACATGTCATGCCAGAATCAGGCAGTAGGTCTCCTTACAGCCATGCTCTTTGTGGACTTGACTCTGGCCTTGTGGGATTTACGCTCGCCATTGTACGGTCTGCTTTGCGCTGCGCGGTGTCGAAAGCTGTTCCGGAAGCGGAGTCCGACGCAAGGTTCTCCGGCCATGGCGCAGTATCTGCTGCTCAAGAGCCAAGAGAACGGTAAAAGCACCAGCAGTACCGACGACATAGACGACGACGACAGCGACATTGACGCTGAGTTAGAGCTGGACGAGTACGAAGGCGTGATGTTCGACTACGCGCAAGTCATGATGAATCTGGGCTTTGTCGTTGGCTTCGCTGCCGTGCAACCGTTAGTGGTGCTTCTGGCCTGGACTGTTGCGGTGCTGCAGATCCGCATCGACACGTACAAGCTCTGCCATCTCACGCAGCGGCCGTTCCCACGACAGAAGAACTCGATCGGCAGCTGGGTTGTATACCTGAGAGCTCTCAGTCTTGGCAGCCTACTTCTAAACGCATCCATGGCCACGATGATCTGGCTACAGGAGCTCACGACCAAGACGTCGGTCTCGACAATCTCGACACTGCACGATCTGTTGCTGACAGAGATCCGGGCCAGTGGCGAATTGCAGCTCGTCTCGCCTGAGGATGCGAGTCTGGTCTGGAGGACCGAGACGCACGCACTGGTCATCTTCGTGAGCTTTGGAGTGGCCTGGTGGCTTGCTGGGCTAGCCAATCACGCTGATCGGAGCGTGATCAAGCGGCTCCACTTGGCTCAGCAGACACACACGTTCCTAGCCAACAAATATCTCCGTAACCTTGACATGATCAGCGATGAGCTCAAAGACACGCTGCCCGTGGGTCGAGTGTTTCTCAACGGTGTGCATAGGTACATTGTCACGGGCGACAAGGTCGAGGAAGACGCTGCAGACGAAGTGTTTGATGAACTGAAGCACCTGCAGCTCCGTGTGCTCGAGATGGAGAGAAGAACAAACGAGCTGAGAGCGGCCAAGGCGCCTGTGGGCACGCTCATGGTCGAGGTCGTGCGGATCAACATCCTGCCTGTCATGGACGTGCTCACCAAGGGCGTGGACTCGTTCATCCAGCTCAAGCTCAAGCGCCATGGGCCAGCAGTTGATGCCAAGGCCAAAGACCCAGCGCCTGCGAACACGTCTGTGCAGAAGAAGTCGCGATCGCCGCAGTGGAACGAGACGTACGAGTTCCAACTTGATGCTCTCGACGCCACGCTCGACCTGTTGGTCTTTGACTGGGAGCTCGTGGGCCAGAACCGCCGGATTGGAAGCACGAGCCTTGCAATCTCGGAAGTCGTGGCAAGGATCAACCACGAGCTTTTATCGCCGGCTTCGTCCCCACAACGCCGTCGCAGTATTACGTTCCGTTCGAATGCTGCTGCCAGTCCAAGCAAGCCCGAGCAGCCACAAGAAATCCAACTGACCATGGCCAGCTACGAGCTGCCGTTGGAGATGCCCGAGGCTCTGCTCACGGGCATGCAGCAGGATCTACTCAAGCACGGCCATCCTCGCATCTCTCTTCAGTGCGGCGTCCAGCTGCAGGAGCTGGGACGGCTGCTGTGGCAGCAGCAGAAGCTGCAGGCCAAGATCGCGGCGCTCAAGGCCCACGAAGCGCAGTTCTTCACATGGACGTAGCAACTGGTGTCTTTGTTGCGCTACATAACTTAACACTCACTGACAGCAACACTATTCTCACTAAGCATGGACCGATTCGCTCTCGATCTCTCTCTCTCCATCTCTTCTTCCACACGCAGACGAACAGACGAACGGACGGACGGCACTCACTACAATCACTACGACTTGGCTCTTCTACTTGCGGATCCAGCAAAACGCCGGCGATGTGTCCACGTCGTTCGGGTCACTCCCGTGTGCGCGGCGAGCGCTCTTGACGTGGGTCTTGGGCAGGACAAAGTTGGAGACCCCCGGGAAGGACTCGTTCGAGTCGCTTGTGTCCGAGTTGGAGTCGTCCGTCATGTAGCGCGAGAGCGTGACGTCCACGTGGTGCTGGCGCACGTTGGCGTGCTTGTTCTTGGGCTTGGTGATGCGGCGCATGAGATAGAGCATGCAGATGGTCGGGAAGATGGTCGGGATGAGGTTGTTCACCACGAGATACATCGTGATGGACATTTTCACGTTGGACTGTGACATCAGCAGCGACACGATGCGCAGCGTGTCGGCGAACAGGATGATGAACACTGTGAGCATGAGTTGGTAAAGCGACTTCTCGACGCTGGCGGCGGGCATGGTGCCCTTGGCCAGCAGCAGGCGTCGCCGCAGACGCATGCCCTGGTACAGCAGCAGCGTGCCGTAGCCGGTCACGATGATCACCTCGATGTACACGATGGCCACCACGAGCTCGCTGCGCATGAACAGGAATTGGCCTCGACTCGTGTCCTTGAACTGCATGAGCAGCAGCGGCAGCGCGATCGCGTACACGATCAGCAGGCCCGTGGTGACTTTGATCACGGTCGTCACAGCGTGGCGGCGGCCGCGCGACTGGCCGGCCGACACGACCTCGGACCAGCACACGGCCAGATACGACTTGCACATGGACTGCAGCAGGATGACCCAGACGTGGAACGGGTAGATGGCGATCCAGTGCTCCGTCTTGGGCCACGCAATGTACGAGAGCGCGTCCGGGAAGCAAAACGCGACGGACAATAGCAGGATCGAGTGAAACGCCTTCTTGCGCATGCTGCTGCCGCGCGTAACGTGCAGATAGACCATCCAGGCCGCGGCGGCGAACAGCATGGAGTAGAGAAGGAGTGAGAGCCAGCCGCAGACGCTCATGGCCTTAAGCTGCGCCTCCGAGATCTTGCGGTTGCGCAGCTGGCGCGTGATCGTGGTCATGACATCGCTGGGGACGTTGCTGCTAGACAGGGGCGAGGGCGCGTTGTCTTCCTGCCGCAGGAAGCGCATGAGCCGGCCATTCATAGAGGAAGAGCTCTCGGTCCGGCCTTCCGACTGACTGTAGGACTGAGTGGCGCGATGTCCGATGTCCGGACAATTTCGAGGTCAAGATTGAGAGAGCGAGAGTAACTGTACCGCGAATAACGATTGGCAGAAACATGGGATACAACCCTATCCCTGTGCGTGCTGCTTGACTTGATATTTGTATTCGTGTTGATACGCATGATGTGTACAGTAGCATCGACGTTTAGGGGTAGGACCAAAAATGAAACGTTTTCCGTGGACTCGCACACAATAAAACGATTTTGTCGAAGTTCGAGATCAAGTCATTCCTATATCAGTATGTGTCAATTGAACAACAGTCGCAAATACGGTCTCAACGTCTTCTACGTACTGAGACAGGATGTGCCCAATTCACGAATAGGGCAACAATAAGGTGTAGTGACGGGTCGCTGTAAAGGCAGTGTCCACCTGCCAGATGGGAAATCGGGAAAACGACCCCCATCTACCCAGATTGAGTGGTCCTACCCTCGAGGTGGACGGTCCGCTTATGATAAGCGTATGCTGCAAGCGGATCCACTTGTGAAGGTCTCAGATTCGCGGCAGATGCTCTGCGCATCGACTTGCATCAGAGTGAGATCGCCACAAGGCACGAGGTGCTCAGCAGCAACAGCAGCAGCGTCCTCCTCATCTTGTGTACACAGTGTGTGATGGCAGAATGCGCGTTCATAGACCACTATTGGAGACGGATTGGGCTGTTCCACCCGCAAGAGTCAAAACGTTGACACAGAAGACGAGGTGGAGATTGACTGCGTACCAGAGAGTCATAGAGCGCCAGAGACTCACGGAAGCGAGACTGGGACGTGAGCAAATGCGCCAGAAGTTCCTGTAGTGTCGTAATTCGCTGTCACGTGGTGACGATCGTAATAGCGGTTTGCTCGAACGTACCGTGCTTTCCAGTCGCATACGCTCTACATGTACATCGTCGCTGTCCTTCTTAACACCAGTCGTGGCCTGGATAACATGCTCCAGACTCACTTGGGCTTCACGAAGTGCGTCGTTGGGCAAAGCGTCAGACTGGTGCATCAGGATGCACTGCGCAAGGTGGAAGTGCGCCTCTAGCGCCATGACCGACTCGCGCGCAATCAGCTCGCGATATAAGGCGCTGATCACAGATCAATGAGTCCTCCAAAAGCAATTATAACATGACCATCATCTCACCTGGCGGCAGCGAATTCCTGTGTGACCTGTAGACACATGGCCTGTGAGTACAGGAGCGAAGCGTGGTCGGAGCTGCCGCTTTCAGCAAAAGCTTGCGCGTTCTGAAAGAACTCGAGAGGGTCCACATCCGCATCAGAAGCCTGCACAGATCGTGGTGTAAGGATGTCGTCTCGAGCTGAGTCCTCTCTGCTGGACTGCTGAGGCGGTTCTGGTCGACGAGCACTCGTGAGTGGAGGAATCGCATCGAGTTGAGCGAGAGAGCTGCTCGTGTCTGGGAACTTAGCAGCCAACCCCTGCTTCTTGCGGAACGCTAGAGACGGTCTATTGCCCATGTTACGACTGTTCTTGTGGGTCGCGTCCGTCGTGACGGGTAGAGTAAATACCGGTATATGTAGCCAATCCAAAGATGAGTCTCCAGTAACAGCCACGAAAAGATAATATCTACGTGCATTTCGAGTCCACAGTCTCAACTAAGTAGAGTTCAGTCGGTCCAAGTATCCACCTTCCTTGGCCAGGTCGTACAAGTGGCCTCGGCCTCGCGCGATCAGCGCCTTGGGCTCGTCAAATTCCACGATCTCGCCGGCCTCGAGCACCATAATGCGGTCCGAGTCCAGCACCGTGTCCAGACGATGCGCGATCGTGAGCACAGTCGAGCGCTGGAACTCACGCCGGATCACCTGCTGCAGCCTGACGTCCGTCTCGTGGTCGATCGCTGCTGTGGCCTCATCCATCACTACCACGCGCGACTCGGACAGCAGCGCGCGGGCCATGCACAGCATTTGCCGCTCGCCCACACTGAAGTTCTCGCCGTTCTCCTCGAGCGGAGCCAGCAGCTTGTCCGCCATCATCGCGATCTTCTCCGAGAGCCCGACCTTGCGCAGTGATGTCCACAGATTGTCGTCCTCGAACTCCTCGAACGGATCCAGATAACCGCGAATCGTGCCCTTGAATAGCACGGGTGCCTGCGTGATGATCGACAGGCGGCCACGCAACGCTTGCAGGCCTAGCGTGGCCGTGTCCAGGCCGTCAATCAGGATGCGGCCCGAGGCTAGTTCGTTGATGCGGAACAGCGCCATGGTCAGACTTGACTTGCCAGCGCCCGTGCGGCCGACGATGCCCACCTTCTCACCCGGATTCAGCGTGAACGTCAGGTTACGCAATACGAGGTCGTCGTCATCCTTGTACCGGAAGCAGACGTTGTCGAACATGACGGCGCCTTCCTTGGGCCATTCGTCGTGCGGGTCGCTGGGCAGCATGTGTGCAGGCTCTGAACGGATGTCCACGTACTCCTGAATGCGCTCGGGTGAGACCATGGCCGTCTCGAGCCAGGACCAGGATTGGATCAGCGATTCCAAGCCCTGGTCCACGGCCAAAACGTAATTGAAGGCGAGGCCAATCACACCAGCACTCAGCGAGTGGCGAAGCGACACGAGAGCTCCTGCGATCAGCGCGACGATCACGCCGCCCATGAGCTGCATGCGCAGAGCGAACCACTGGCCCGCATAGATAGACAGGAACACGTTCTGGTTGTTGCCGTCGATCTTGACGAAGTTCTGGCCGATAAAGCGGCGCATTTGTTCCAGACCGAACGCGCGGATGATATGCGTGCCGTCAATGGACTCGGTCGCGTGAGCCAGCACCGGCGACTGCGAGGTCTTCTGCAGTCTCTGGATCTCACGCGCAGGACGTAGGTAAAAGTTCCCCACACGGACATAGATCACGATGATCGGCACAATGAGCAGGCCAAAGTAGCGCGTCACAACTGCCGCAGTGAACAATGTGCAGGCGTTGGAAAACGCTACGGCGAGCAAGGTGCCGTAGGCGAACGGCAGACGAAAGTCCACACTCGAGACGTCGTCACTGTAGCGATTAAGGATTCGGCCCACGGGATTGACGTCGAAGAATTCCATTGGAGCTCGAAGCAGCGAGGCCGTCATCTTGTTGAACAGCTTCCGGGCCCCGATGATGCCCGAGTAGGAGACAGTCAGCGTTCGCACGAGAACCATGAGACTGCCGCCCAAGGCCAACGCCACGTAAATCGACAGGTTGCGCTTCACGTGCTCGATCTGGTCCTCTTCGCTCGTACTCGTCCAGTGCGATAACCAGAAATCACTCATGATCTGAAGCGTCTGCCAGATGCACTGCACCACGATCAGGAATACCACGACCTGCATGCCGCCAATAGCATCCAAGTACGCCATGAACACGTGGCTCGACACGCGGCCGTCCTGTCGGACTTCCTCCTTCACAAGCTTACCACGTCGTTCATCGATGAACGCATCGACTGAATGGTGACTGGACGGCGAGAGACCCTCGGCAGAGAGTTGCTGTGAAGAGAACTGCTCTAGAGTCGATACTCGGGCTACTGTCGCAGCATTTTGCTTCTTGGGCTGTTGACGCACTGGGTAGATCACGAACTTGCTGTTGCTTCCACTGCCCACAAGCGGTGAGACCGGCGGATTGGCCAACACCTGTCTGTCAATGTTGCGCGAGTGCGTCATGCGGCCGTTCTCGAGTCGGACGGCGTCGTCGACATACTTGGACGCGATGATCTCTGGGTTGTGCGTCACGAGAATGCGGGTCTTGTTCTTGAGCAGCCCCAGGAAGCACTTGGTGAAGATCTCGTTCTGCACGATAGCGTCCACAGCGGCCAGCGGTGCGTCCAAAATAAACACATCGGCGTCGCTGTAGCAGGCGCGTGCGAGACTGATGCGCGCCTTCTGGCCTCCAGACAGGTTGAGTCCCTTTTGCCCAATCTCAGTCTGGTCGCCGGCCGCTAGCAGCTCCAGATCCTGCGTGAGGCAGCAGGCCTCGATCACCTTCTGGTATTTGCGCTTGTCGTACGGCTGGCCGAACAGGATGTTGTCGCGCACCGTGAGGTTCTGGATCCAGTGCTGCTGCGAGCAGTAGGCGACCGAACCACCTACGTATACGAGTCCTTGGAGCTTGATCATGTCGCCCAGCAGCATGGAGCACAGCGAGGACTTGCCGCTGCCGACTTTGCCGTGCACCACGACAAACTCCCCACGCGTGACCGTGAGATCGATGGCCTGGAACAACGGCACATCCTTGGTGGTCCACGTACAGGTCGCGTTCTCAACGGCCACAATGATGTTCTGTGGGTCAAACTTGGCAACCAGATCCACGTGATCTCGCCCAGCGACAGCGTACGGGTCCACTTCACCCAGATCGATGAACTCCACGAGACGCGAGACCGAGATACCAGCCTGGATGAGCCCTGTGATGATGCGCGGCAGCGACCGTAGTGGTTCCTGGATGATGCGCAGCAGCGCGAGCGCCGTGAAGACCTTGGCGGCCGTCAGCGGCTGGTTCATCACGAGCGCGTAGACGGCGAAGGTCGAGGTGGAGACGAACACGGGCGCGCCCCATAGATTGAAAATGTTCATGGCGCCCACGAGCAGGTATCGCCAGACAAAGTGGAGCTCTCGCGCTCGCACTTCGCTCACCTTGGCCGCGAACTTGCGCTCCCAGGCGTTGAGCTTGACGATCTGCATGGCCGAGAACAGCTCGTTGATGACCTTCATGCGCTCGTCCTTGAGTTTCATGATGTTGACAAAGTTCTTGGCCTGTGCACGCGCCAGCATGTTGTTGAGCAGCAACACGATCAAGATCACGCCCAAGCCAGCGAACGTGGCGTAGCCCACGATGTTGAACAGCATGAACAGCGCCACGATGATCTCGATGGGCAGGATCCACATCTCGTGCAGGAAGTAGGCCGCCATGAGGATGTTCTGCACGTCTGTGGTGTAGATGTTCATGATATCGCCGGCATTCTTGACAGCCTTGGCCTCAGCGCTGAGACGCAGCGCTTTCTGGAACACAATGCTCTTGAGCGCTGACGAGAAGCGCAGCGCGATGACCTGCGTCTCCGAGTATACGTACGCGAATAGTAGCGCCTTGAGCACGCGCGTGACCAGCAGCGCTCCGAGCCAGAAGAAAAGCGCGCGCGTGTCCAGATCGGCCTGTCCGATGAGGTCCACGACCTGGAACAGCACGTACGGGCCGAAAAGGTCGCAGCCATAGGCCATAGCGAGGAAGGCGCCAATCGAGACGTACCGCCAGCCATAAGACTTGAGGAACGCAAACGCGAGCGATCCCGTGGAGATCCAATTGCGATGCAGCATGTTGGCGGCAGGCTCGCACTGGTTAATGGGTGCAAGCTCCCAAACATCGCTTTGTGCGAGCTGCCGACGATTGCCTAGCCGCAGCATGGGGTCCACCCAGGTTAGCAGCAGCCTTGACAGCCAGGACGCGCGCTGCTGCGGATGCAGAGCAGGCTCGACGCCGTGCGCCAGCAGCGGCTGCGCCTCGCCGTATCCCCGCCTCGGCATCTCAGCGTTTTGCGAATCAGAGATGTGTGGCTTTCACAGAAGGATCGGTTTACAGCTGCCAATCAGCGGATCCGCTCAGTGCGTAATGCAGGGGTGGACGATCCATTGACTTTTTAAATCAGGGTATAATAAGGAGATGGAGACTTACCGTAAGTGACGCAATAATGAAACAAATCGTCAGAATTCAATCTGAAATAGGGACGAAAATGTGATTCATCAGAGATATGTGATAAACCCTCTCGAAAGTTTCGAAAGAGGTCGAGAGAATGTTCGAGTCGAAACATTCAGGAATGCTATATTCAGATTATGCATAGCTGAGGCACTCCCGTCACGTTCAAGCGTGTTGAAAAAGACGATTCTGGCCAGCTCTTTCGCATGCACGACTAGCGTACCACTTCTATGCGTTCACTGACAGCATGAACCATGGCACACACTCTTCTCCTCCCGTAGCTGAGACCTGTTTCTGCATTCTGTCCGGCAAGATGCGTTAGTCAGAAGCCACGTTATAGGTAGGTACTTGCAATCTGCAACCCTGTCATAGTGCAGATTGCAAGTACCTACCTATAACGAATTCTCTAGTGTCCATCCACTTACAGCTCGGTTGGTGATCGACGAACGGCAACACCAACGATCTTGGTTCGCTAACAGAGCCTGCGTCCGCGAGCTGGAAGTTCAGCCGAAGCCTAGTCTCTCAATCTATTACGATAAGGCCTTATTGACACCGCGGTCAAAGCTCGGCGCGGTATCAGTGGGCCAATTTTTAGTGACGCTCCCACTCACGTGTCACACGAAGCACTTAGCAAACACTGTCACTCCCAGGGTGGCCGAGGTGCGATCGAATACGGAGCGTAGCCAGACGGTCACGAGTTACCGATTGACCCTTACGCTGCTCTCACTTGGCTGCTACACACAATATGAACCAAGGCTCGCTCTCCTTGTACTCACCCGGGTACAAAACGAATTCGCTCTGGTCGCTTTCACTCGTCACGGGTTCACTGATCACGTTTCGAACTGCTGGGCACACACTGGCTGGTCACGTTCGGCAAGTGTCGAACTGCACAAGCTCCTGGCTTTCAATGCACTCAACTGGATACTTCTCTTCTGCGCGGCTCTGGCGCGCGGGTCGTTCTCGATCCAGATCTCGGGATCGTGTGACAGCAATCTTTGCTTTTAATTGTTGAATAATTGCCCTTTGCGCATCATCTCGCCCATCACCATCAGTTGAGTATGATCATCCGTCGAGTATTCAGGATGAAGTAGTAACCATTTGAATTTCATGTAAACACTCGATACGAAGCACCTGTCCGACCCCAACTTACGAAGCTCTTCAATTATTGGCTCAATCGCGCTTACCACAGATTCCAGTGACGACCAAAAAGCGTGGCGATTTACATGCTGTTGGAGTTGCTTCAATACGGTTTGCTTGGCAAGAGTGTGGCGACTTCATCTCGCACTGATCGGTATCTTCGGTCAAGCATGAGCTGTCGGCTAATTTTGAGTCCTGTGGGGCTTCTCGGTTATTTTCGTTGGTCCGTTTCAGCATGCGATGGCGTTGGCTCAGAACGTCTATGGGATTCAATTCTAAGATCGGACAAAATGGATGCGGCAGTTGCTCCAACAATAGCAGCATGATCTGGGCGGGATAGAGCATCTGCAAGGAATCGTTATAGAAGCTTCGGAAGCGTAACGATTCGTTGCAGATTGGCTGTAGATGATTGGCTGGGCCTCCAATTCGTTGCAGAGGACGGGGCTGCGTCGATTCGTAACAGGACTCTCACTTCCACAAAAGCAAGCAGGATGGCGCAGCAACTACCAGCAATCTCTCTTTGCCACAACCTCAATGATGTCAAGATGAACCCTTTCATGATTACGTCCATAATCAATCGCGTATTTTTCTTCGTCTGTGAATATAGTACTGAAAAATGAAT